>JAWVMR010000030.1:0-36552 GCA_036321205.1 Trypanosoma caninum | reverse complement strand
AAAAAAAAAAAAAAAAAAAAAAAAAAAAAAAAAAAAAAAAAAAAAAAAAAAAAAAAAAAATGAAAATAAGAAAGCTAAAAACTTTTGTTTTTAGCAGCAGCTACATGCGTAGATATTTTGTACCATTTTATTTCAAATTGCAACATGTTAACGCACACACACAAAAATAAGTAAAGAAGAAAACTAAGAATAAAAAAGTTTCAACAGTTGTTACCTTTCACCAGATTCCGCAACAACTATACGACGAATAACAACAGACGTTAATGGTCTGTCTTCACTGTCTTTTTCTGTACACGCAATCGCCTGCACTACGTGCTTCCCGGTCACAACAAAACCAAAAACAGTGTGCTTACCATTCAGCCACGGTGCGGTCTCGCCAACAGTAATAAAAAACTGCGACTCGTTGGTGTTGGGGCCGCGGTTGGCCATACAGAGCCAGTAAACAGACGGATAAAGGAAAAAGTCCATCATGTCCATTCCCTCGTCCTCAAAAGTCCCGCCAAAAATACTCTTTCCACCAGTGCCGTCACCAAGAGGACATCCGCCCTGAATCATAAAGCCCTTCACAACACGATGAAACGTTAGACCATCATAAAAACCTTCCTTTGCAAGACCAACAAAATTTGCGACAGCCTTCGGGGCAAACTGTGTCAAAAGACGCACAGTAATGTCACCAAACTTATCTATAAGCAAAGCTGCGTGAACAACAGGTGTGTTACTCTGCACAACTGTACCCACCGCCGCCGCAATAATGCTCTGCACGCGTTGTTCCTCATATTCGTCGCTAAGATCGCTGCCATCCGATTGCTTCTCCACCGCTGCAGCATTCTCAGCCCCTCCCCCATCAGTACAAATTTCTTTTTCAATTGCCATAAGCTCTCGTGGCACCACGCGTCGGACCGATAACTGCAACTGTCGGAAATCATCACAATCAAAATCACGGTTTTGGTGCAATTCAGAAAGCATTTTCTCGCAAACCACCTTGTTAGACATCAAGGTATTTGCACCGGTATTGTCAACAGTATTATCAGCAGCGGCCGTGTCTTTCAGCGCCAGTAACTCACTGTCACTCAGCTGAGTCTCATATTTGGTGTAGAATAGTAGCGCAGTTCCACCAAGCGAAGTAGTGCAAAAACACGGGTCAGGCCTGCCAAACAGCTGCTCATTGTCTGTCACAGTCCCTGAAGGCCCTGTATTACCAGTTGCAACAAAAAGACGCTTTACCTCTTCATGTGAAAAGGCAGAACCAACAGGGGACTGCGCCACGACGTTCTTAAGCGCCTGACTAGCAGGGACACTGAGCCGCAGCAGCGCCAGAGGCACTGCAAAGTGACGGTAAATAAAATTGCTTTGCAAAATAGGCTGCGGTGAGACCCGCATTGCCGCCCAGGCAACATTCTTCTCTAAATTCCCAATTGATCTAGGAAGTTGCTCCATGCAGAATGGAGTTTGTGATGCAATATTGCCAAACTCCAAGCGGCCACATTTTGTTGATGCTGATGTTTTTGTTAAATGCAACGATAGCAAAGTCAACGGAGTGGCACAAAAAACAAAGATGCGTCTGCCATACACATGTCCGTCAAAAGACGCATCGCAAACAATTTCGGGAAGAAACACCCAGATGCCACCTGCCCCGCCCCGCAATGACATGCCCACTGCGTCCTCCACAACAATATCATAAACAGCACCACGCACACACCAAAGCGCCAACTGCAAAGCGTCAGCCCCGCAAAGAGATGTGACAGACGTTTCCTCAGTTTCACCGCGGCAGAGAAACGCCCCACTGGAAAATTCAAATACGTGAGAGCACAAACACACACTCATCTCACCAAAAACAGCGCTTGCCACCACAAAATACTTTCCACTTGGAGAGAAAGCGATGCAAAGTGGAACCATTTTCCGCCCAGTTTTTGTAGTAGAGACTGTCTCACGCAAAAGAGTAAAAAATCCAGTCTTTTGACGTCGCTCAAAGGTAATCCACTTTCTGAGTATCAAAGGGTCAGCCGTGGCACGACTCGGAACGCCGGAGACAACCTGAAGCGAAACAACTGCGGGCCCCCCCGCATCACCACCGGGGCGTGCAACAACGCGGGCATAGTCAATAATCCCCTTTTCATCAACCAAAACAACCAGGCCGCTAAAACTGTGCTGTCGGCAGCACACAACAAGACCAGCGGTACTTAAGGAAACCGGAGAAAGAAAAACTGCGGCGCCACCATAAGGCGATGACCCCTTCCGTTCAGTAACGCACGGCGCTAACACAACCTTGCTCACTTCACCCCTCTCTGCAACAAAAAAAGCAATGTATTGGTGATAGTCTTGATGCAACAAAAAAGGTCGCTGTGTCACACTCTCCTTCCAATGCGCTGAGATGCCTCCTTCGTTACGCAAAGAGACCCCAAAATAAAACGAAAAGCGCGACTCAACAGTCATCAATGACGGATTAAGTTGACGAACCTCAACGCCAACCTCCACCACTCCGGCTGTAATCTCAACATTTGGTCTGACGCGAATCACAAAGATGCTAGATGTAAGTGTGCTTGATAAAATAAAGTGCACCGCGTCCTCTTTTGCTTTCTCTTCCGCAGCGACACTCTGTGAAAACAGACCCTGCAGCTCTCCCATAAAAAATACACCGCGTGGAAGCTTTCGCCATGCGCGTAAAGTACCAGCGGCACCAATAGTAACAATAAGGGCGCCAATGTCATCCCGTACAATACCAATATCATGCACAACTGAGGAATGAAGATAACTTTGCTCAAAAAGCAACGGACTTGGAAACCCTTCTGCATTGAGAAGCCCTAAAAAACTTTCAGCGGCGTTTGCCTCATTATGTCCATCAATTAATAGAGAAGCATTCTTGAAAACGCTTTTATCTGTCTCATCAATACCTGTCAAAAATCGCTGACGCTTGCCCCTTTCAACATTTGTCTGACTATTTGCGGCCGTTCGTGCGACTGAATCTTCTTGTTGTTGATGCAACAACGCCACAGGAATAGCCGGCAAAAAGTCATCCTCACTATCTTCATCCTTTTCACTCTCCCTTGAACCATTGCCACTGACGTCGCAATCTAACATTTGTCCTGTGTTTGCGACGCCCGTCGTTTATTATATCTAATATATTTATATATCTATAATATAAATATATATTATCCTTTTTTTTTTTTTTTGCCCCCTTCTATTCGCCAAAACCCACCTCCACCCCACAAAAAAAAAATAAAATAAAATAAAATAAATAAAAATTTTACTACTGATTACAAGAATATATGTATATCTATATATATACATGTAAATACAAAGTATATTCCATCTATTTGACCCACTTGTAAAAGCAGCGTTAGTAGCAATAATTGTGAGATGCGTATGTCTAACTAATAAAAAGCAACAAAAACAAACAAACAAACAAAAAAAAAATTTTTTTTGAGGTGTAAAAAACGCATATTTTCCAAAAAGAAAAAAAACAACAACTCCTCATCCCAAATGCTTACCACACAAAAAAGACACACACCATGACGCCCTTCTGTAAAAATCCAATGGTAACATGGCAAAGTAACCCTTTTCTCATTTATACCTTTTTTAACAACTTTATCATTCCACATATATCTTTTCCCTTTCGTTGGTTTAAGTAAATATATATATATATATATATATATATAAACAAATAGATATATAGGTATAAATATTCCGGTTACCCTCGTGTGCACGTGAAATACACCTAAAAAACTGTACAAGGATCGTCAAAATGCAAATATACTCCAAATCAACAACAACAACAAACTAAAATCATGCTGCTGGGCTAAAACATCCAAGTAAGATATTTTCAAACAAAAGCCAACAGTAAAAACAAAACAAAACCATGCAAAAAAACCTTCAATCTAAACCTCTTTACTCTGTCTCTCACCAAAACAACAACGACAACAAATAAATAAAAAAAAACTACTGGTTAAATACTTCTTTTTTTTTTTTTTTATTTTTTTTTTCTATTTTTCCTCTTCGTGTTTGGCAGGCCAACAGTTCAATAAAATCGCAAATAAATAATAATCATAATAATAAATCCTAAAAGCAAAATAAAAATAAAAATAAATAAATATACTCTTGACTTTTTAATATTCTCCCCTACTTTATACATTTGCTTTTCTTACCATCTTTTAGACCTCCATCACGGCATCATGTCATAATATAATAATATATTTTTCCCAAATCACCGCCCTCCCTCCCCCTCTTCCTCCCCCTCCCCCTCCCCCCCCTCTTTTTTTTTTTTCTTTGGTTGTTTCACAATGACGTGATTGAAACACGTTGCACAAACCAAGTTGTGTAGTTTGCAAGCTTTTCCAGCCGTAACTCATGTATACAAGGTATCATCCACCACAACATCCATTTGTCAATAAATGAGCGCGGGATCCAGTTCGGTTGCTCGCTCACAGTCTGCAGTTTCCTCACAGTGAGACCAGATACCAGTCCAATGACGCTGTAAGTCAGCTCAACAAACGGAAGCCGCGTCACGACGCCGCAAGCCGCCAAATGTGCTTTTGACCCTCCGCTCTGCTGCAGTTCCATTTTGCGCGCCCGCTCCTCGCGCCTCGCACTTCTCCTGCTGCAGCCTAAGCCCACAACACAGGAGTGTTTGTGGCCGCCCCGCCTCTTCAGCTCCTCCGGGTCGCAGGGCTCCTCCTCGTCCTTCTTCACATCTGAATCGCTTGAGATGTAGTCGAGCTCCGAGCCCTCTGGCTCCTCAAAGACCAGCATAAACTTCGCAACGAGGAGCTGCGTGCCCTCCAAAAGGCCCGAAAACTTAGACCTGCGCAGACTCTCTGAGTTTGCGTCGCTCTGGTCAGCGTCGTCCCTCTGCCCAAACTGCCGCTCCGCAGGCTCCACGAGACAAAACGTATTCGGCACCGTACTGATGGCCCCGCTGCTCTCCAGCGCTGCCGCCATGTCATCGTCGGTAAAGCCACGGCGAGCGAGTCGACCCTCCGGCAGCACTCCGGGAGCGGTAGACTTGACTTTCATCCAACTTTCTTCGTCAACTGTACCAATCTCCCACAGAATATGATGTGGTTTCCGCGCGTCTGGCTGTTGAATGGAGCCAATGCCACCAGTGTGTATGGCAACAACATCAAAGTAGCGATTAGGGAGTGCAATGCATACCTTAGCTCCATGTATTACGTCATATACAACTAATTCAAAGGATAAGCGTTTAAGACCAGGGGTTTCATCAGCCTGCACATAGCAGTTCCTCACACTTGCACTGACGCGATAGTCGTTACGCACAGATGCCTCATAACCCAAAAGCAGCTCATTTGAAATGCAAGCAGGCGTAAAACAAATATTGCCCCTTGGAACAAGCTCCCATTCATCAACAACAGTACTTGTGTGACTAGCAAAAATAACAGGAGCCTCCTTTTGCCGTTTCTCCAAAAAGCGCGGTGCAAGCTCACGGCAGTTATCGCTGTCTGTCACATTCATCACACGGTTGCGAGAACGCACTGTTGACGGAGGCGTAGATGGCCCACCATTTAAATTAGCGGAAAGTTTCAATAAAAAACGATAACTTCTCATCAAATACGTTTCGCACTCAATCTCACCATGAATAACCGTTCCTTCCTCTAACTCCAGCAGCCTTTCGCACACAGGCAGATACACCACCTCCGTAATATTAAGCGTAATTTCATTCCGCAAAAAACGCCGCGTTCCATAGTAAACAACATAGCCAAAAGCCACAAAAACAGTTAGTCCAGCTAACTTTAACACTTTCATCAATAATACCTACCTTTATTATGCGCAAAACAAGTAATGAAGCAACAGACCTATCTTCTTCGCACTTCAGACTAACAAATACAAGCACATACACACACACACACATACACAAATCAAAAACAACCAAAACAAAAGTTGTTCAGCATAGTAAACCACATAACAATACACACATATACACACATACAAATATATATATATATATATGGTTAGTATGAGAAACAACAATAATAATTACAAAAACATTTTATTAAAAAAATTTTTTAAAAGACTCAAAGCCGTGTATTCTTACTCAGTAAAACACTCAAGTTTTGATACAATCCAAATATGCATTATAATACATTGAATAATTTAATCATAACAACTTCCGCACACAAAATAATAAGCAAAAAAAAAAAAAAAAAAAACGCTATAGCCTCGCAGCGAAAAAACGATAAGTCCCTCGTTGAGAAGAAAAAAGTCTACCGCTAAATATTGCTTGTAGCTTTGACCAGGACGTTTGCGCCAAACCGGGCACGCCATTCTTGTCCAAGGGTGGCGCTTTTTCGGCAATAAAGGCAGAAGAACCGGTTGATGGCATTACAAAACCACCTTCTGTTTCGTCGACCAAAAGAAACGGGAAGCCAACACACTGTTCGTTGGCGGTACACCACACAAATGAAAGAATATAAGCAAGGCCCTGCCGCACCGGCCTGCATCTGTCCCAAATCCAGCAATCAACCACCAGCGTGGCGACCTCATTCGCACCAGGCGCAACGCCACTCCAAGCAGAGTTAAAAAAAAAGGTTTTATACTCTAATAACCGCGCCTTTCTCTTTTTCACAGACGAGTTTCCTCCCACAACATCTTCGCCAAGGCGTATATTTACAGACGACAGGGACTGAACAGAAGTTGCGCCCTGCAGAATACGTGACGCAACCTCCTGATATTTCCGCGGAATTCCACTCAGCAGCGCAGTTTTGTTTGCCTTTCCGGGCGTTTGTTCGTGGCCATAGGATGGCACCCCAGAGGCACACCTTGACACCTCGTGCACCCCAACCCGCCCCAGAGCGGAAGGCACGGTGGCCGCAAGCGAGGGAAACAACCGGCTGCAAACCGGAGTCGTACACACAACAAAAGCGTACGCGGCCACACATAACTCGGCAACAGAAACCACAACCTGCAAGCGGTTTTTATAATAACGGAAGGCAACTTTTTCATAATGCGCAAGTGATTTCATAACGGTGCCAAAGAACTCTTGCTGGCGTCGCTGCTGTAGCAACTCTGATGAAAGACAAGGCACAGTCTGCTGACTTTTTAAATTAAAAGAGGGCACCAATGATTTTGATTGCGCCTCCAAAGAAACTTCATGCAACAACATTTCCCTGAGAAACCGTAGCAGCGGAAAGCGGAGGTGCACAAAAATGTGGTGCATGTATTCAGTCCACTCGCTTCTATCCACAGCACGTGTTTTCTGTGATGACTGAAACCCGCGAGAAAACGGCCGAATCCCAAGCCAGTGTTCACTCTGCGGCAAAAACAGCTCAGCAATCAAGACAAACGCCGCCAAAGGATCAGTGAGCAAAACATTTTGAGAGCTGAACTGTACAATAAACAGAATTTCGTCACCCTCAGAGGATGCACATGTTAAAGGTTTAAAGTCAACTTCGCATGGGATTGAGTGTGCGCGGCAAAGCCACAGAAACGCGATAACCGCCGGATCACCATAATGCCCGGTGACGTGAAACCCTTCCGTTACTGCGGCAGGCCCCCTGGCAACAACGCCAGCACCATTTTTTCTTTTCGCTGCACTTACCTTTGCGTTGGCTCTGCTGATCGCTGCCTCAACAACCGGCATCATTGCGGGAAGATGATGCGCTTTTAGCAAGTAAAAAAACTCCGCACATAAGGCCTCAGCGGCAACTAATGGGCTCATAGTTCCCCGCAGTGAAACCCACGCCAAGTAATATAAACGTACTGTAAACTGGTACCAATGCGATGGCGGAACTGGTCGTTCAAATCTCTCTATATGTGACATTCCTCCTTGCGTGTGCACACCATCATTCTTTATATTGTTTTCATGCTTGTTTGTCACTTCAACCTCAACATCACTAGGCGCATCCCCAAAAACCGCCTGACAACGAAGTGCCCATAAATGTGCCTTTTCTCTTTTTGACAAAAGAGGCAACATGTATCGCTTGTAGGCGCTCTCCTCCATGACCTTTGCTATCTCCAGCACAAGCGCAGCAACATAACCAGAAATGCCGCTGGGACAGCTCACCATCCCAATACCTAACACCTAATAGCAAGAACAGAATAATAATAATAATAATAACAAAAGTCACAAAACCAAATCTGATTAGAGGCAAACCTGACATTACACCAAACAAAAAAACATCTACAATAACAGTGACACAAAAGTGGTAATAACAATCATAAATGATAGCTAATTATCATGTAATTTTTCACCGTATATATATATATATATATATATATTATTAATATCTACGCTATGTGTAATGTGTCATATTTTAACCAAATTACAATATATATATATATATATATATATAAAGAATAGATACACATACACACTTAACTATTGTAAGTATGTATGCTCTCAGAAGCTTTCGTTCTTTAAAATTCCCTTAAAAAAAGTTTCAGCGCTCAAAACTGCACACGGCACACGCAAACGCGCCAGCATATCTTTACCATTCCCATTTTCCACATTTTTCTCTTCGCCATCATTGAAGTGCGCCAAGCCAGAAGCTAAAAGAGTCATCACCGCAGTAACTTTCTGCGTGGCAAGAATGTCATACGGTGGACGCCACAAGAGCTGCAGCAGCGCCAAGGACACAGAGCCATTCATAAAATAATCATAAAAATATTTACAAGTATCAACAGCGTTCACGCGCAAGGGTCCAGCGCCATCCCCAACAAATGGTGTAAACAACTGCGGCCACACCTCAGCAAAATAACTGCTAGAAAACTCAATGCCAAGTTGCTCCTTGCAGTGCTCAAAGATGACAGCAACGCAACTGCTTGGCGTATCGTCATCAGAGTTGTTGTGAAGAGCTAACACGTGGTGCAAAACCATTTGTGGTGCCAGCGTTTGTGCCCATATGTTTTCAACCCATTCAAGGCCGACAAGCACTATGCGTGGCTCAGAAAAAGAGGTTTCTGGTTCTGCAGAAGCGCAACTGACAGGTTGCACTGCGATCTCGCGCGGCAAAAAAAAAGAAAGAAAGACAAGAACACCACGAAGGTGACATTCTTTAAAAATAGATGCCAAAAATATATTTCTTTCGCGCATAAGCTTTTCCTTTCCATGATCCGCTACAATTTCACCTTGATCATCAATATGAACAAAACCCAAATTGCAAAGAACTGCGCTGTCAAAAAACTGTTTATCAAAACAACAAGAAGCGAATTGTCGCAAGCGTTGTAACGCAGTAAAAAATACAACAAATCGTTCTAAACCAAAATTCCACCACTCCATAAGTGTTTGTGAAGGCGCTGAGCTCAAAGCCTCTTTTGACTGAAGCTCCTCGCTTTTTTCTAGCGCCTCATCATTCAACTGCCCAACGCCCTTCACTGCGTCGCTCTTGTCTACGCAAGATGCAACGTTGCGGCAGTGTTGGAGTCGCCAAAACCCCTCAAGAGTACCATCATCTGCAATAAAGGAGCACGTGGAACCAGCGACCCCGCCGGCGCACTCTGTTTTCCTGCACTGTGCCTCAAGTGACACAATAAAGCGGCGCGGAAGCCATCGCGCCAAAATGTGCGACGGACTGAGAGGCGCCACGCGATGAAGAAACCGCAGAGTGCGATGAAGAAGCACTTGAAACGTTGTTGTGTCGCCTGGTTGACCAGAAGCAATCAGGCAACTACGCGAACTGGCAAAGCAAAAGTTAAGCAGCAACGGCTGCGGTAAGTGACCAGATAAACCGTCTTCTCTTTTCTGCTGCCAATTTTGGCTTTCAAACCATTGGCCAAGAAGACCCAACCGTTTTCGTACCACAGTTTCTTGATCAAATGCTGATAAATCGGACATGAGATCAGCGTGCGTGCCAAAAAGCACCACCGGAAAAAAAGCAGACTCGGAAAAGAAATTTTCTGCATCGCTCTCGTCATAATCAACGCCCCACAAACCATCTGAAGTAGGCATCATCAGCGCCGACTGTAGTGTACGAACATTTTGCCGTATCGTTCGCTGCACCGTCTCCAAGTCGTCCAACAAACGGTACACAATGTAGTAAGCCGCACCACGAATGGGCAGCTTCACTGAACCCACAGAAGCCGGAAGCAACAAAGGACTCGGCGCCTCAATAAAGTTTACTCCGAGACGACATATTGACGCGGGTTCTTCAGCACTGGTGTCTGTCCATTTCTTCCAGTCTGATATGGCTGTAGCAGCATGGTCACCAAAAGGCAGAACCGCACATGGAAGAGATACCTCAACAAACGTCGGAGTTCTCTTCATCTTCATTGTGTGCAGCTCCACAGTTGAATTGAAAGAAAAGGAAGAAGCAGACTTGGCCGAACTTTGCAATAAAGAGTCTATTATAGTAGATTTCCCGCAGCCAAGCTCCCCAACCACGTACACACTGTACGCCATAAGCATTCTGTAATCATCAAGTTCTTCCGTGCCCCGCCAATTCTCCTTCTCCTTTAAAATCTCAGCAAAGCTAAGAACAGGCACTGTACTTGCAGAGTCTTGCATATTTTGTAACACGCGCTGCTTGCATCCTGAAAGAAGCAGCTTCCGATAGAATAAGTTACGCACAGAGGTACGTGCATTGACGCCTGAAAAACGATAAAGACTCAATAACAACTGCCCGTCCTGCCGCCCCTCCGTCCTTAGCGCTTCACTGTTACCTATAACAGTTTCACACTCCTTTAGCTTCAACGGCGTTTCAGGTTCTGTAGTCTTTGGTTGTGGCTGCAGCTGACCTGGGTCTTGCCTTTCTATGGTCGCATTTGCTGTGGTAATAGAAAATAAAATTTCTTCTGCGGACGCCGTACTGTGCAAAGTCTCATCGTTTGAAAAAATATGCGGGTCTTCAGTGTCTGTATTGCTGCCAACCTCGGCCGTAGTTATTTTAGATGCTGTAAACGTTCCCTGCGCCATAGTCTTAATTGTGTTAAGAGAAGCAAATGATGCTGCTTCTTTATATTGCCGCAGTAAACAGTTAGTGCAATCTGTAAATAATTCCGTTTTTTCTTGCAAACACTTAACAAGCGGTAAAATTAGCATCACTTCAATATTTTCCGCAAAACGGCAGGACAACTTTGGAAAGGTAAAAGCTTCAGAATCAAATACAGGCAAACTATTTTGTGGCACGATACCAAGTTGCAACATCTGTACAAGCGCTAACAGTATCTCCTGGAATGACTGTACAGCCGCAAGTTTTATCAAAATCCGTCTCGTAGCTTCAGCCTCAGAAAGACGATAAATCAAATAAAATGATGACATTAATTGCAACGGCGTTCCTCCAATAACCAGTTTTGAAAAATCAACAATGTTTACACAACGACGGCCTGGCAATGAAAGACTCATTTGCTCTTTGACTTCCTTCTCCTTTTCCTCCTCATTGTAATTGGTTACTTGATCCGTCGTATTTCGTACACCAATTTCTCTTGTCATGCACCTTTTGTTCATATCAGCAATATGTAGCGTTTCTTTATGATGCTTGCAAAGCACCTTCCCAAGCAAAGTATAGTACCGCCATTCAAGTCGCTGACACCACAAAAGCGCCTCATTTTCTGCGGTAAAAAACTCCAAGATTTTTTTTACAGCAAAATTATTTTGTAATTTAGACTCTAAAAGGCGCCGTATCTGTCGCTGCATCCCTTTTTGTCTCGCCCAAAGTGTCACGCTGTGTGTGTGCTCAAGAGCAAGCAGGAGACGCCCACTGGCAACAGTCCTCTCGTTAGTTCTCTCCAAATTTCTAAACAACTCTTCATCCAGTTGAGATCGCGTCACAGAGTCTGTAAGAAGGAAAAACAAGTGCCATTTTGCCTCCTCAATCATTTTACTTATCACATGTTCAGAACCAGGCTCATCTTTCTCAATTGTGTTATTATCTTTGTTGCTGTTGTGTGTAACAATAGCGCACCCTTCAGCGTCATCAACCACAAGTGTTCCCAGCGGTGACCAAAAAGTCAGGTAGCGCACAAATGATGTTGACGTTGCCACATCAACAAGCTGCGAATTTTTGCCCACTGAAAAATGCCTTTCATCCACATCCAAGGCAACGCAGACAACTTGTAGTGACACTGGAGTAACAGAACCAGATAACGCAACTTCTTCCTTTTTGTTTTTGTCATTAGCCCCAAGACAACAAAAAAGCCGAGCAGAAAAAAATCTGACAACTTCCGGTGGCAATAAATCAGCAGCAAATAACTGTAAATATGAAAAAACCCCGAGAACATCTTCATTTTCCGTTTTTTGCGTTAGTGTTGGTCGCATAAAAGTCATATTGGCAAACAAAGAGCGAACTGCAACAAGAGAAACTGATGTGCTTGCCGAAAAACCATCAAAAAAACCACTCACAGATGCAACAACAATTTCGCGCGTACGCTCTGAGAAGGGATCAATAAAAGTTAGACTTACCAAACCAAACCAAAAATGTGTCGCCGTATCGGCCTCCTGCCCAAAATTATTCCTTACAAACTTCATAATTGTGTCGCTGTCAGTAAATTTGCCTGCACTCTCGTTTGAACGCCGGCCTGTGTAGTTATTTGTGGCACTTTCACAAAATGAGACTCCCTCCTCTGTCCACTGAATAAGAGTGACAGTAAGAGGCGAAGAAACAACTTGCAACGTCCGCTCAACAACGCGACAGAGAACCAACTCCGCCACGGGGGTAAAACAACCGAATTGAGTGCCATGCCCGCGCACATTAACACATTCGGTGGGGGAAGCGCAGTGCAAAAACCAGAACGTCCCGCTCTTCTGGACTTCGTTCCACACGCGATCAGCAAAAGTATTCGCAAGTGCGTTGCTGTCGACACAACCACTGTGAAACAACGTTTTGCTGCCGCTGCCCCTCATCTCCACCACTGTGGGCAACACCAAACACGGTGCATCACTCAGAATTGTCGCCCCCACGGCCTCTTTCACTCCACCAGTAGAGTGTTCTTCGTTTCCGCACTTCTCGCAAGACCGCCCCACAACTTCGTCCGATGGGGCCGCTTGGCGGTGGGGGTGCAGGCGAATATACACACAAACACCAGCGCCGGCACTTTCATCCATCACCACCAAACTTTTTGTTATCCCCTTTGACTCAAGTTCTCCTTCTGTATCGTTATTTTTTCCTTAATTTATTTACTAGTTAAAAAAAAAAAAAAAAAAACAAGAACAAGAACAAGAACAAAAAACAAGAACAAAAACAAAAACAAAAACAAGAACAAAAAACAACAATATTAATATTTAAATTAAAAAAAAAAAAAAATAGGCACACACATATATATATATATATATATATATATATATTTATGTAACTTCATCAAGGTAAAAATGCTAAAAATGTTATTGCCACTTGTCCTACTAAATCTCCGTTCCAGTTTTTGGTTTCGCTTATTGTGCGCCTCATCTATATTTTTTCAAAAAATAAATGCACACACACACACACAAAAAAAAGAAAAACTTTCATTTTTCTTGATAGACACACAAACATATATGTGTAATCTTAAAATAATAATTACAAACAAAAACTAATACTTAAAATCACAACAACAACTTAAAAAAAAAAAACAACAACCACTAGCTGTATTAATAAAGTAATGAATTTCATTTCTGTAATATGTATGTATACATACATAAATACATACATACATATATATATATATATATATGTATATATATATAATACGATTTACTCTTTGTTCTCCTCATTTCTTATTTTATTTTTAATTCATTCATCGTTTGCTAAACAGAAAAAGGTGCACACAAATATATATAGATATATATGCATTGCATGCTTTCCCTTTACGCCGTTTATTTATTTTCTATTCCCCTACTCGCGTGCCTTTTTTTTTTTTTTTTTTTTTGGCACCCAACTGTAAAAAAAAAAAAAAAAAAGCAACCACAAATAAAATTAGTTATTATATATATATATTATTTTTTGGTGTGGGGGGAGAGGAGGAGGAATGAGGGAGTCATCAGCTCCGCCATAATTTTCAAGACAGAGACGCACTACTCCTATAACCCCTCCCCTCCAACAAAAAAAAAAAAAAAAAAATTCTGACTAAATTTTTTAACGCGTATAAACCCTCTTATTCATCCCATTCAAATTTATCTGTATCTATATCTATAGATACATATATTTTTGCATGCATGTGCTAACACGCAAGATGACATGAGAGGAATCAATACAAGTACTAAACCAGCAATTTTGCTTTTCCTGTAACTACAGGCAATGCACACCCCCCTCCCCACCAAAAAAAAAAAAAAAAAATACCAAAACCAAAACCAAAACTGAAAATAAAAGAAAAAAAAAATTAAAACATTAAAATAATAAAATAATAAAAAGCAAAAAAAAAAAAAAAAAAAAAATCGAACAAGGCTGTATGTAAATGTAAAATTTGTTTTGTGTGCGCCAGTTTCCCTGCACCCTTTTTTTTTTTTTATTTTTTTTTATTTTTTGCTCACTCTCTTTTTTTCCGTCGTCTAACTGTTAGCATCTTTCAACTATTACCGCTATTTTTACTACTCCATTTACTGGTTTATTCACTAAAAAAATTCACCTGATAAAAAAAAAAAAAAAAAACATGCTTATATACATTTAACTGTATATTCATACAAGTATGAATATATAAATTATATTTCACACTTTCGGGGTAATAACATCGCCAGTCACAAAAAGCCCACCGTATTCATCGCTCGAAAAGACATACACGCCGCCCCCAACACGATCGCAAAGCAGCGCGACACTGTTGACAACGCCGCAGCGCAGACGCTTCCGCACACGCCTCGCAAACGTTGCCTGCACCCCTGCAACTTCACCAGCCGGGACGTTCTCATCCGTCAGACGCGCAACCACGGGGGTGCCGGCAAACGCAAAGGGCACATCGCCGCAAACGACGCTGGAGGGGGCGGCAGCGGCCCCGGCGGGGTGGCGGGTGCACGTCGCCGACTCCCCGCGGGCCCCCACGCCCCCCGCGGCCGCGCGCAGCTGCCCCCAGAAAGAGGGGCACGACAGCAACGGTGCAGACGGGGTGGTGGTGCCGCAGTTGCCCCCGGCAGCCATCGCGCAGAAGCTGCCGCATGTCTCCTGCAGGCACTTCGCAACCGATTGCTTTTTTTGAAGTTCACGCACATCGCCGTCGTGGAGTGTGCCAGACAACAAAGAAAAAGGAAAAGGGACAACACAGAGTAGCTCCATTAGCGCACCTAACATTCTGTCCATCCCAAACGCTCCAGCCAGCTGACACAGGACCTCCCGGCGGTGATTCGAATGCTGTTCCCTGCTACAGGGCGATAACGATTCGCTCAAAACACTGCTGCTGTCACTGTCACCACTATCTCCAACATCATCAAAATTATTCCTGTCCCTATCCTCACCTGCCTCTCCATTTATGTGCAAAGCGCCTTCTGAACCTAACTCACCCAACGAAATATACGAACACCGTGCCCGCTTTGAAGGCGGTCGGGTTTCTGTGGTAGTGGCCACATTTTGCATTCTGTCTTGTTTCCTCAGATTCACCACCTTTATTCTAGAGCCCGTTAGAGCGTCAAAAACATATGTTGTACTGTGAAGAGCACCAACAGCAAGAACCACTATTGAGTCACTACCATCATTGTCACTATCATCCTCATCATCATCATCATTATAATCACTTTTACAGCTCCTGTAATAATTGAATCCAAGCTCCATAGCTCCTCCTCCTTCTTTTTTTTCTTCTTCATCTTCTTCAAAGCTACAAAAATCCACCATGTGGTTTGAGGCTAAAGCGTGCTCACAAACGCCATGACTTTTTCGCGCCAATTTTTGCCGCCGTGAGCGACTGACAACCGTCATAGAACACGGTAGCATGTATATTGGTGCCCTCCTTGTTTTTGAATGAAAAAAAGAAATGCCATTTTCCGTCAACGACTCTCTGGGTAGAATCGGACAAACAGGAATAACACGAACAACAGTGCCATAAAGAACATCAAAAATCACGCAAGCGTAAATCCCCGGAGAATACTCAAGAGGCCGATTGTAGGGAACAACAGCGCGTATTGGACCAACAGAAGCCATAATGCACAAATAGCGGCCATTGCGAGGAACTGAAGCCAAAACTGTTTTTTTCCTTAACTTATTGCAATTGCGTAATGCATTATTTTTTTCTTGAGTCCCATCTATTCCCAGCAAAGAGATACTATTTCTACCTGAGCTATCACCAGCATCTCTTTTCCAATGCCTCTTGTACACATCAGTATAATAACTATAAGAGTGAGCAAATTGCGCACCGCAAAAGCGCTCGTAGAAACTATAATATGAGTCTGCACATGTAGATAAGCAACGTTCATCTCCGTCGTTCCATACTGGATCCCCAGAGGCCGCCATACTAAGCAAATGATAGGCATGTGGCGGTGGTGCGTACTGTTTATCACTCTCTAATGTCCAAATACCCGCAGTGTGACAGAGCAAGCGGGAGACCTCCTCAAACACCAGACGTGACCCAGTTCTGTAAAAAACGGATTCCCCTTTGTGGAAACTCCTATTTTGTCTTGCCGCATTTGAATACGACGTAAAGTTCTTCTTTGCATCACTTTCAGTGTGAAGTCTTCGCAGCATTAAGAATGGGCTTGCACCAGCAGCGGTCTCCTTATACTCGTAAATCGAAGTGCGGCTCCCATAGCCCCCAACATCAGTGCTTTTCTTCTTCCTCTTGTTGCTGCTACTATCATTGTCATCGTTTTCATCGCCAGAGCCTGAAGAAAGCATAACAAAATCCTTCATTCGTGCAATAAAATGGTCCGTCTCCTGATGCAAAACAGTTTGCACCATACAACGACCCAAGTGATCACCTTCTTTTGATTCAGTTCCAGCGGGAAGTCTTTTTTTTTGCATCGCCTTTGATAATCGCGCAATAACTGACTCATTTTCAGCATCACCTTGGCCAACACACTGTCGATCAAAACAAATAGTGCGGGCGCCCACAAAAAATTCTTCCTGCTTTTCACCATCTTTAAGAGGAGCTGCCGATTTATTTCGCAGCCGCTCTTCACGTGTTTCATTAAACGTCCGCACTACAGAAAGTGAAACAGGAAGTCCACGTTGTGAAACAAACACTGTATTATCGTCGGGGCCCTCAATATCGTGTTCATTCCAGGCATCGTACATAGAAAGTTGACCAGCTTGATTTATTGTGTAAAATGCCTGCATTAGAGGTGACACCAGTATATCAAACACAGGAAGCGTCGCAATTCTTTGTATAATTGAACCATCTGCCGGCAACCAGCGAAGGATGAGATTATCTCTACCAGTAGAAAGGCACTGAAGCGCAGAAAGACGACGGTAAGCCTCGCGTTTCCATCCAGGGGCGTCCTTTTCCAGTGGGCAAACACCAGAGTGCAAATAGTTGGTCCGCCAGAAACGTGGATCCACCCAGCGTGCAACCGTGATTAGTGTATTGTGGATTTTAAATACGCCATACAGGCGATCACTGTCGTTACAATCTACTCCACAATTATCATCCTCTGTACAGTGCAACGAATAAATAAAAACCTTTCCCATTGTGCTAGGGCAAGGACGGTTTGCCTCCTCTCCTTCAGGCACAAATGGCGGGGCATTTTGCACCGAGCAAAGAAGAAAATTCCCTGATGGAGAAAAAGCAAGAAATGACTCCAAATGCTCATACCAATGTGGAACATTGTTGGGCTCGTTTAAAATATTAGCATTCAGTATAAGTCGCTCGCAAAAAGTTTCCTGAGGCTCTTCAACAGCAACATTGCAACTTAACTTTTTGGCGACACGTAGAGCAAACACAACCAACCGTCCTTTCGTTGTTAAAAAAGCCATAAGTGATCCACATGGCGTTACGCTGACAATCTGCACTTCATCAAGCAAGACATCACCTGAGCGATCAAGATTGTTATCAGTTGAACTTACAGCATAGTTATCATCATCAGAACCAATTTGAGCGGTCTCCTCACTCTGCTCGTTTATATATGAAGAGGTGCGGTCCCCTGTCAACTGAGGATGGACAAAAGTAGGCTGGTTCCCGGCGGGGTCGGTAGACTCAGCTACCACTTCCGTGTTGTGGGTAAGATAACGACCAACAGCACTGTTTTCAGAAAGGCGCTGTTGCTGATCTTCCATTCCAGAAGAAACCCCACCTGTGTTAGGAAGGTTCTCTTCAGAGGATCGTATCAAAGTTGACTCATTACTCGCAATTCTGGCTCGTCGGCTTTGCTCCCAGCATTTCCTATTCGTAGAGCCCATACCCACGGAAAAGTCATCTTTTTTGTTTTGCAAAAGCGTTAAAGCACTGGCGTTTTCCATTGCTTTTAGTTGCATATCAACGGGCAGAAGTTCATTCTGAAGATCGAGAAGGAGTCGCGTATCACAAAAGGCCTTCTTAAGAAGATGTAAAAGTGTGGCGTGCCGAGACTCACAAACCTGGTTCAGTCGAACCCTTTTCCCAGTGGCCAAAGTGTCCAAGAGAACTGTCTGAATGTAACCTCTCTTGTCGTCAGCAATACGTGAGGTTAGCATATCTCTCATTTTATCAGCTGCAACGGATAATGAAGATGCCACAACGGATTTCATTCGCGGCAAATTACTTTCCACAATAGAAAGATGTAGTGGTTTCAATATCGTTACATTACCCACAAGAAATTCGTATGCCGCTGTTTTTAAAATATTTACAAAAGAGCGTCCCAGATTAAGTTCCTCTTCTGATAGTTGATTGCATCTTAAGCTCAAAGGTAGTTGAACTTGATTTTTTCCTCCCTCTTGAACAGAGTGCTGAGGAGTATCGCAAACAGAATGATCATCTGAAATGACATTAAAAGCGGTTATCCTATCAGAAATCTGGATGGCACAGCAATGATACCAAAAACCCAAAACAGCATTCACCATGGACGGTCGCACCAACGCTCCTTCAGACTTTTTCTTGTTTCGCCCACCTGTCTTTACCCCTCTTCCTTTTTTTTCCTCTGCGTTTACGTGACAATGTTGCCGCAAAATCTCCACAAACTGTGCGGCAGAACCAAGAACCCAAGAAAAAAAATATATTCTGAAAGATGTTTGTGCCAACAGAAGCTTGAAGTCTGCCTGCGGCTGCGGCGTCATAATCTCAGAAGTTTCCTTTGATGACTCGACACCGTCGGCAAGAAGTGCCTGCCGCACCGCACCAATAATCATATTCCACGAGTTACGCGCTAGACTTGCATGTCCATTATTATCACACTCTTCCAAAAACGCGGTGCCGGTCTCTTCGTCGGCTGAAATAGGCTCCTTGTCCCTTAGTTGTTCAAAGTGACTCTTCCCATCATGTTGCACGTGGTAACTGCACTGTGTCATAATCCATGTAGAAACTTCTTCAATGTTCTCCCTGTAAGTAGGGTCAGAGCGAGAAAACAACGCAGAAACACCTTTGAACAAGTTCTCAGCTAAACTCCTCACGTCAAGAGCAGAATTAAACCCTGACATAAAGCAACTATTGTCTATTTCACTAGAAGGCAAAGCGGTTCCATTATTTTTGCCCTCCTTCTGCGCTGCAGGTTCCTCATTATATGGACTAAAACGTTCCAACTGGTGCGCCTCCAGTAGTAGTCGGTGAACTTTTTCCTGCAGTAATGAAACTTGTTCCAAAACACGTTGTTGGTTATGAAACCAGCCCTTAACTGTAAAATCTGCAAGGGAAACTACCTCAGACAAGCACACCTGAGACCATAACACTTCTACATACGCAAAAAATACCTCCATAAGAGGTATCCATTCTACAGGAATCGTTGCAAAAAACTGTGCGTCGTGTTCACTTTTTTCTGTGGTTTCATTCCACTTTTGTTCAGCTAAAGAAGCATTGTTCGTATCAATCAAAAGTACCTTAAATAATTTCTGTAAAAGAAAACTCAAAGAAGTTGTTTTGCGGCCGCTGCTAGCATCAGTGGTAATTGTAGAAGTCTTGCCGGAATCCCGCTTTATAGGAGAAACGGCAATGCTGCAAAGTTCGTCTAAAACACCATTCTTTTCTGTTTCCTCGGCGCGTTCGCCAGCTGTTGCGCTATGCACCAAGGCACGAAAAAGAAACGTTCTAGCCGTGTCAATTGGTGGGATGTCTATTTTGCTCTCAGAAACACCACCCTCACTCGGCTGCACAGCCGAGCTTTGTTCACTGTTCTCACCATTGCTCTTATTGTTGTTGTTATTACGTCTCAGTAATTTCTTGGCGGTTTTGTTTGTACTTCCTGTAGAGTTGTGACCATGAGCATAATTAGCAACGTGCATAACACGTGTGTCGGCAGCAGCATTACAAACTCCGTCAGTTTTAGTCGACAATGAAGAAAAAGACAACTGCAGGCGTCTGCAGCTTTCTTCTTCCAAAACTTTGGCGGTGTCAGTTAGACCAAGATCTATCAACAAGCCTTTCAACAAGCTATCGGCTGAAAAAAAGGTTGCAAGATAATTACCACCACTGCAACCACGTGGCTCCAAGGCTTTTTTCTCGCCGAAAGAGCGAGACCTCCTCCCCTCTGACATAAAGCTTTTTTCGTCTGGTTCCCGTTCTCCTATGTTCGTTAATACTATTGTTGATATATATATGTATGATTTTCTCTCCGCCAATGCAAACTAACACACACAAAAAAGCAATATATGACCAAATGTGACCGCACAAACCAGCCTCAAGGTCAATTGTTGTGTGTTTTATAATAACCCCCCACCTACCCTTTTTTTTTTTTTTTTTTTGCTTTTTTTTTTCCCTTTTTTTTTTTTTTTTCGTTTACTTTTTTTTTTTATTCCTTTTTTTTTTTTTTTATTTATCACACAAACTGCAACTAAGCGTTATCTCTACAAAAATGATAATAATAACAAAGGCTTTTATTATCTTCAAAACCTTTTAGACTTTCTTTACCTTTTCTCCTTGCCCACTATATTTAGATTAAGGTATATATAAGTGTGTTTTTAAATGTATTTCTGAGTTGACAAATAACGTACCAAACAGCACTGTAAAAAAAAAAAAAATAATAATAATAATAAGCAACGTTACAAATATAAAAATATAAAAGAAAAAGGCCAACAAAAAACACATCAAAAAAATAATAATAACAAGAATGCGGGAATTATATCAGCATTTTCACCATCCCTCTCCCACAAATTACATACATATTTTTATAAACAATATCAATCACTAAAATAATAAATAGTTAGATTTTAAAATACTTCAAAAAAAAAAAAAAAAAAAAAAAAGGTTGTGACTTGTATGTGGAAAAAAGCGGTTATATACAGTTGTATATACCCATAATTTTTTTCTCTTATTTCAGTACCTTTCTCCCATTTGTTTTGGTAACACATCAGTTTCCTTCTTATCAATAACAAATGAAGCAAGACCCAATTCAGCTCCAAGATTTATGTGTGCACGACGCAGTAACGCCAAAATTACAAAAAGCTGTTCACTCTCTTCTTGTGTATTCCACGATGGAATAATATCGGAAGAAACTAAAAATTTCAGAGGTTTTGTGCAACTATCTTTGCCTGCCATGTCACCGTGAGTTGTTTGAGCGGTGGTTCCAACAGCACGGGACACATACCTCTCGTTCCTAACCACAGCCGCTTCATTAAAAGTCGCGCTACCCGCGTGCTGCACACACCCTGCGGAAAAGGGAGTGTCCCAAAAAGACAGTGGATCACCGTCAGGGGTGTTCTTGCGCTTGAGTTCACTGCATCTCGCTGACATTGGCGGGCCCTCAGCGACGTCGCCGGGCATCTTCCGCTTCGCAGCCAGTGACTGAATCGGCTCAATGCTCACGTCATCCAAGTAGGCATCGAGAAGATCATAGGCCTCCCTCAAACTGTGCATGCCGGTAACAAGATAGTCAACGGTGTTTTGCACAAGGGAGGCACGAATAGGATCAAGTGGTGAAAGCGCGACCTCCGAGTCAAAAATACTACTATAGTAAAGCGCCTTGATGTCCTCAGCGCCAGCGACCACCGGGAACCGCGTGCTTAACTGCGGCTGCGCAACCCACATCTTGAGATCGGAGGCCGGTGTCGCTGCCCTCGTCCCCGCCGCTGAATGCTGCGGCAAAACCAAGCCCTTCTTGCGCACTGGGTGTTTCGCGCTCGGCGGTGCAAACGCCGTCTTGCGAACTGCAGTGGGTTGTTGCTCAGGTTGCTCTGCTCTAGTCGCCGCCCCGCCACGCAACTGGGGGCCCCCACCCAAAACAAAATCAGAAGCAGCAAAACTACTTTCTTTGGCCGTGTCAGAATGACGCAAAAGAGCAGCCATGAGGCGTGTAACAATAAATCCACCGCACGGAGTTGTGCCAGCTGAACAGTTTTCAAAAAATGATCCCGCAACAAGCACCGTTGGATCCTCAAAAGACCTAAACTCGCGACAACTCATGCCTGCCGCCGTCGTGGTCACCCCCGCTTTCAAATTCCTACTTGTAAGACTGCGCACGGCATGTGAGTATGCGCTTCCAGGTGCAATGCGCTCAGCTGCGTCCATCACCTTCTCGTCAATACCCCCGTCAAAAGCGGCGGTGCTGCCCTCTTTTTGCGATAACAACTTGCTTGTACCCTTGCTTGCTATGGCTGGCGTCACTGGCGCCGCTGAGCTTCCTCCTTTTCCTGTTGAACGCTTGGACACCCCGCCACCGCGTCGCTGTGTTGTCGACTGCGCATTGCGGAGGAGAGAAGATGCCGAGGCACCGCTCTCTTTTGATGCAGGAGGCATGGACGCAGAAACCATAGAAGAAAACCGATCTAAAAGTTCTTCTTCCCAAAGAAGACGATATATATCGCAAAGCCACTTGCCGTAAAAAATAGCACTTCTCCGGTCTACAAACTGCACGGCAGGAAGAAGAGAATACAAAATAGTCTTCGCTACCTGAAAAAAAAGAAGTGTAACCTCTTCACGCACCTGTTCTTGTATAGCCTGCACGCTAGTCACAGCGACCTGCAAATAATCTATCATCCGTTCAAGTTCAACTACTATCCGCTGAAAAAGAGAAATCTCAGTCGCAGTACCATGCGGGTTCTTCTGCAAGACTGGAATGTCGTTTTCAGCAGAAGAAGTAAAATTTTTCATTGTCTGCTGCTCACCCTTATACAGTTGCGCAGATTCAGTGGTAGTGGTAGTCGTATCACATTCCACAAGACCAAAAGACCTAAAAAGAAAGAGTAGCAGCAGGTCAATAGGGTGTACGGGTCTGCTATCGTCTGCTGTCGCATGGTTCGTACTATTTATCCCCCCAGACGCGTCAACAACGTTGCCAACTAAAACGCACTCACTCACGCAATTATTGTTGGCATTCTTTTGCTGTTGAAAACTACGAGGCCCACAACGCCCATAGTCTAATTGCGAACCACAGCAACATTCATAATTACATCTCTCACTAATAATTTTGCCCAGCTCCTTAAAACGCTGGGCGCAACTGCAAAAAGATGGAATCAATGTTTTTAAAAAATCCAAAGCCAGTTGAGATGGTAATGCAGAAAGTCGTCCAAACGTGTCCTCAAAGTTCTCGGTCCCGAACACCATACGCTGAAGCTGCGCATCAGTCAATGTAGCGGCGTTCTGCTCATCTGGGCATTCAACATGGCTAAAATAAGAGTCTGGTAAGCCGTGAGCATGGCGTTTACAGTAAAGCAGCTTTTCAAAAAAAATATCCAAAAAGGCGGCGACCTTGTTCAGCAAACAAAAACCACAAAGAACTACCATGTTTTGGTAATCCGGTTTATCTTTCCCCAAGTCTTTTGACACAAAACCATCATTCTCCTCAATCGTCGACGACACGTGTCTTGCAATAGCGGCATCCTCGGGAGGCACATAATGATCCCCCAAACATACAGTGTTGTCGGTGTTCTTGTTGTCCACATTGCAACTTGTACGAGTCGCATCCGCCGCTCTTTTAAAAAGCATCAAATCCTCAAAACTACCCAAAACATTTTGGTCACTTGTCCTGTTACCATATATAAGCCGCAAAACGGCCACGACAAGAGCAACATCGTAATTTGACATACGTCCGCCTATAAATTCCCAAAACTCTTTCTTCCGGCGGGCATGTTGACAACTAGCAGAAACACCCAAAGCCGGTGGCCGTTTCAAAAAAAAAAACGCCGGCATTTGAGCGCATTGCTGCGTACACTTAGTTGATCTTGAAACATCATTTGCAACACAAATATTAGGGCTGTTGCTTACATCGCCTGTGCAGGGCACTGCTATGTCACTATTGGTGTTGTGCTGCATGTTTGATAAATAACTGTCCGCCGTCCCCGCATCAACAAAATTCAACGGCTTGTTTCCCGCTGCGACGCCAGCAGCAACAAATGAAGAGGTAACTGAAGATGTCTGTGACACCGAGTCATCTGGGTCCCGTATTCTATCAACATCAGCTGCAGTGCTGCCCTTGCACGACCCATACATTGCTTCAATATTGCGACACCTTTCCAGCAATTCCTTTAAAAAAAATATGTTCTGCAACAGAAGATCTTCTTTTTCCGCAAGCTGGTGAAGGTTTTTAATGAGTCGGCCAACAATGGCATCAAAAGAACATACAAAAAGACGTCTTTCTTCCTCCTTTATAAGTGGGTCAAGAGTTGCAAGTGTAAGAGCAACCTCAACGCAGTAAATCTTACTAGTCACATCATCAGATTGTTCAAGAGTCTGCATAAGAAAAAAAAATCCACCTCGCATAAGTTTTGTTATTCGCGGCGGCGAAGTCGCTAATGACGGCGCACAAACTGAAGACGATTGCAAGTCATCAAAACGCAATGTCATTTTAAAAACCCTACAACTTCCTTATATATATATATATATATATATATGTTTACCTATTTAAAAACGCACCCCACGCAACAATAAGCAAAATATACGTACAATAAAGAATCAATGCAAGTAAATTACGACACAGTACAAATAAAATCCACAAAACATTGCTTTTTTTTTTTTTCACCACATACCATCTATAATATAAGTGCAATATAATCCTAATACTTAATTAGTTCCGTTATCCGACACATAATAAATAAATATATATTAAAACAAAAAAAAAAAAAAAAAAAAAAAACTGTTGTTTTGGCGTCCGCTTTGCTTGACCTCAGCGTTACTAGCAGAGAAAAACAACACACACAAAAGAAAAAAAAAAATATATATATATATATTATTATTATTATTATTATGTTCTTTTTTTTTTTTCACTGTGCTGTGACTGCTGCTGTGCTACTGTGCTGCAAAGTGTCCTTTTGCATCCTTGTCATGTCAATTATGTAGCGCAAAGAAAAATAGTTTTCCTTTGCCAAATCCACAAGGGCTCGGTGCTGCTGTAGGCTAGAAAGCAAAGATTTTAGCGATGGGATAATGGCGCTGCGGTCCTGCGCAAAGCTGGCGGCGCATTCGTTGGAATGCAACATGATGGACTGTGCCCACAGCAGGGCCTGCTCCAGTCCACGACTCTCCACCACCTCTGCGGCCACCCACTGCACCAGCAAAGGAAAAAGAGCAGAAGGAACGGACGACACCGCAACAGGAATTGCGCCCAAAGGCATCAGCCGCATACACTCAACAGCAAGCATCTTGTCGCCAAGGCTTAAAGCGCCCATCAGCGCCATCACCGGCTCGCCCCGCACCAGCTGTTCACGAACCTGCAAAGTTGTGATGTTGGCGCCAAGCTGTAGCGGCTGGAACCTTGGTCGCGCAACTCGTGTGGAAAACACCAAAAGCCCATCAGTCGTTGCCGCCACAAACTCCGTCCCTGTAGATGCAAATGCCAAATCCATCGTTCGCGCCGTCAGAGCCGTCTGCCGCTTTCCTGTGGCAAAGTTGCGATGTCGGCTTCCTGGCATCTCTAAGAGCTTCCCACGCTGCAAATGAATATCAGCATACTCAACGTCAATATCGTCAGTGTGCCCGGCCTCCGTCATGCGTCGCCACTGGTACTGCTCCTCTGCTCCTTGCACATCCAGGTTCGTCGTAACGGGCCATTTTTTTAGCATGTAGCCTTGTGTGGCGTGGTACATCACGATCCACTTGGAGTCTCCTCCAGCAACTATCTTTTCGCCTTCAGGGGAAAAAGCAATGTTGGTAAAACGGGCATTGTAGTTGGAACTGCGTGGTCCCACAGTCCTATTCCATCCCCCAGCAGCGTCAAAGCTTGTCTGGAAGGTTTTTATGATAATGGGCTCCGTCGGCACAACAGTTTCATAAACAAAAATCTCTTTTTTCATCGTCAAGACTGCCAGGCGGTGGCCACTATTGCTGAAAGCAAGACAAAGAACCTCTGATCCAATATCAACTACTTCAGCATCACCTTTTAGACGATCACCGCCATCGCCACGTGTAAAAAGGTCCCAAAATACAAGATTATTGCCAAGACAGCCGGCAACAAGTGTGGTCCCTGATGGGTGAAACGCAAGTGATGCGATAGGCGCCTCATGACCCTGCAGCTGATCAACCAGCTTTCCAGTCTGCACCGCAAAAAGAAAAATGCGGTCCGTCTGACCACTGCCAACAGCAAGCACTTCACCAGACGGGTCGACCGCAATACAGGCAAGTTGTGTCTGCTCTGGAGGCATGTATGCACGAAAATGGCGGTAGCGTACAAGGTCGTACCCTCTTGCTGTGCCGTCAAGACTGCATGTAAAAAACGCGTTCGTCGCGGTAGATGTCGCAATGCCCGTTACAGGCGCTGTGTGCTCCGTAAAGGTCACGTAACATTGTCCCGTTGTTGCCTTCCAGACCTTCACTTTACCATCGTCACCACCAGAAATGATGCTACTGGCGTCCGCAGTTATAGCCGTACGAGAGACATCATAGTAATGTGCCTGGTCCTTCAATACGTAGGCTTCAGACTTCCAGTCCCAAACAAGCAACTGCTTTAAATGAGCACTGCCAAATGCAACAAAGTCACCATTTGGACTAAAAGCCGATGCCGTAAGTGATTGTGCTGAAATAGACAAAAGATGGACCAATGCCAATCCCGATTCGTCTACTGATTCCAAGGAATGAATCGCAAAGATGCCCGAACTGTAGCCAATAGCCACAAGACCACGCTGTCGGTGAAAGCTTGTGACAGAAACATTACCTTTATGTGTCAACAGATGTTTGTTGTCAATTTCATAGGCGCAGCGAAGAATGTCTGGTAAATATGTGTCATCCGTGGCGGAAACACGAACTCCCTCAAACTTCAGCTGCTCAAGACGCTTCTTCTCCAAAAAAGACTTAGGCACATGACCAGCCTCCTCGTCATCGTCATCGCCACTCATCTCCTTCTCTTCCTCCTTTTCGGCGTTACAGTCATCTAGCTCTACTCGTGTATTTAGTTGCGCGACGGCAATTGCCTGCAGCACCTCGCGGCGCGTAACTAGGGTGCGCCTCCAGACAATAATTACGTTGTCTGCAGAGACGCTCAAGACAGAACTGCAGGCTTCATCTACAAACCATGCACCATAAACAGCAGCGCGGTGACCCACAAGTGCGTTCTGCTGTATGGCCATTCCCTTCTGCTGCAGACGTCCCTGCCGCGGATAAATTTTTATGCGAGAATCTTGCCCACTTAAAAGAATGTGTTCGCTGTCTGGCGTCCACGTAATGTTCATTATAGGTAATGAAAGCGCCGCATGCAAATTTTCTACTCGATGACATCCGTGGTATGAAACAATACGCTGGGCAGGTGCAGTGTACACCTGAAGTGTGTTTTCAAGAGCAAGCGCAACGTATTTCGCACAAGGGCTAAACTTAACACAACGAACGTCGCAGTCTGGTGGAAACGAAATTGTGTCAAGCACTACCCTAGCAGAGATGGAATAAAAAAATCCAACGCCACGCCTGCCAATTGCAATTAAAAGATCCCCGTCCTGCGAGACATCAAAACACTGTATACTGCTATTACTGCATGGAAGTGAACAGTGTCCTTCTCGCTGCAACTGAATACCAGAAATATAATTATTCACTGGCGAGTACAGCTGACGACCGTCAGGAGAAAAAACAATATTACCACCAGTGTACAACATGCCATGCACTGACGCCAACTGAAAATTGCTTTGCATGTTCGTTTCCACTAATGAATTTCCTGTACTTTCTCTTGCGCTGCTCTGTTGCCTTTTATTACTTTTTCTTATTATTGTTATTGTTATTATTATGCTGTTTGCTTTTTATGTAAAAATAAAAAAAAAATAAACTATCTTCTCTTTTTCCCTTTTCCCAGTAAAAATAACAACAACAACAAAAAAAGCGCAGCTCCCTTCTTCCTAGCAGTAACCTTTAAAACCCTTTACTTTCTTTTCCTTAAAATAAGAAAAAAAAAAAAAAAAGGAGGGGGGGGGGTAATACAATATAATAGATATATTGTGAATTACTAATAATAATAATAGTTGTGTTCATGTCAAAATACTCATTCCCTCCTTCTTTCCAGCCAGTATCACTAATGAAACCTTGCATTCATTCCGTTATCAGTGTTTATATTGCATGGTATTGTATTAATATAGATTTATTTATTAACCTTCCACGCAACTACAAAACAATCCGGTATGCATATATATATTCTTTACACCAACAGGTAAACGCAAATCTTTAAAGTAAATATTTTTATTAACACTATTATTTATTTATTTATTTATTTATTTATTTTTCTTTTGATGTTATTATTGCATATCTCTCGTTCTCTCAAATCATTTTTTTTTTTTTTTTTTGATGCGTACCTTTTAACTCTCACACACAACCCTGTCTCCCTTTTCCCCTTTCGCAAATTAGTACAACGTGTCAGCAACAACCTCGTCGTCAAGGTCCGCGTCAAAGTGTCCAATAATGCCCCACTGAGTGCTTGGCTCTCGTGGAACGTCAGCCACCGCCCTCGCCGCGGCAGGGTATTTTTTCGCCAGCACGTCGCAGTAAAACTGTGCGGTGCTCATCATGACCTCGTCAGCCGTGTCCACTCGGCAGAGTAGCGGTAGATAGACCTCCGTCTTTAATTCGCCGTCCTGCAGGTGCCCGGTGTTCGCCAACGCGGCAGCCGCGCGCAACATCCACACAATCGTCAACTTGTCAACGGCGCCAAGACTCGCCGCTGTGAGCAGACTTTTGGCGGTATTCTTAATAAAAGCACTGTCAACGCGAGTCGGGCAGCTCATAAGGAGTGAATAAACAAACGCAAAGCCACCAAGCGCCATATTACCCTTTGCTGACATCATCGCCAGTGCCTTTTTCTGCAACTTGGCAAGATATTCATCCGTGATGCTTTCTGACATACACAACACTGCCACGGCCAAACCAGCCACCGCGGCGGTCGCCGGCGTCTCAGACAGCTCCCACAATGGAAAAACCATTTCCATTAATTTCGTTATGTGGCTTAGTGCCTTAGAAAAGTGGCTATACCGCATCACAACAGAAATAAAGCGACACATCACGCCCTGAAGAAGTGGTGTATCAACAGCAGCTTTTTTGGTCAACACCGTTCCAAGAATAAGATCGGCGTACTTCTCTGACCTCTGCAACAGCTGAATGACAACCTGTAGTGCAAGCACTCGCGCCTCCCCTGCATCGCAAAGTGAAACGTTGAACATGGCAAGGGCCATGGTACTTTCCACCATCTTTTCCTTTCCGCTAGCAGGATAATTCATAAGTTGCAGACAAAGTTTGACAAGTGCAAGAACAACAGAACTATCATTGCGTGTAAACAACACTTTTGAACAACGACCAGCAACTGTGTTTACGGCGCTTGCAGCAAGCTCGCGTGGAGCGTATGTTAAAAGATCCTGAATACATTCTACAGCAACCACCTTTTCCCCAGGCGTGCCATAATCAAGACCCCTGTTATAAAAAGACATAAAAACGTCAAAAAGCCGTGCCGGTTCGCCCTGCGCAAGAACAAAAAACTCTGGTTCTTCGTCCGACAGAACTGCACGAGCAGTAGAACTAAGCGTGTGCTGAAACACATTTAGATACTGCAAAAAATATCTGCCGGCCGCGCGCTTGCAAATCATAACGTCCTTTCTTTCCTCCTCACACAAGGCATCAACTACACGCTGCTCAAGCGAGGCAACAAGACGCGGAATCATGGTAACCGCTATAGCACACACCTCCTCATTTTCCTTGCCAAGTGATTCAATAGCAGCGCGAAACACCGCCTCGATAGCCTTGACGTACTCGACTGGCACCCCCATGCCATACGCCATTGCTGCAAGAAGCGCACCGCGTTCTTTTGCCGGAGAACACAAGGCATCCTTCCACTGTTTCTCAGGGACATGCAAGTAACCAAATGGTAAAACTTCAATAAACTTCTGATATGTTGCACTTGCACCATCAAGGCCCTGGACAACAAATTCTAACAGCTTTTCACCCGCAATGTCAACGTTCTTGCAAATCTGGCTCTCAGCCTCCTTTAAATCAAGAATAGCGTCAAACAACTCAAGATTGCTCTGCGTGTATACAGACCGCTCTGACATATATTTAAGTATAATTCGAAGTGATAGTTCCGGTTCTACCTTCACCACTTCCGCGACTCCACGCACAGAAGTTTCAATTTGAGCCGTAATGGCGCTTTCAATAAGCTGCAAACCTACCGTTTGCGACACCTTTGCAAAAACCTCGCGTGCGTTTTGCTGCACCTGCTCGTTCTGATGTTGCATGCCAGACAGAACGCAACCCACAATCTGCCCGCTCATACCAAGAAGCCGTTTTGAATCAAGATATGCAACAACGTTTGCAAGACACCTGAGTGCCCCAAGTTTGCTTCTAACAGTTTCGTTCTTGTAACGGTCGCAAAAAGCCTCAATTAAGGGCTCGATCGTCTCACTAAGTCTGGAAGTAAACTCAATCGTCTTAACTGCCATCTCCACACAATCAACCTTCTCGGAAGAAATAAATAAGACCAACACGTCTACCAAGCCATTAAAAATCTTCTTGACCGCACCACGAAGACTTGCAACGCATGCTTGCCACGCACCAGTTACCTCGGTTCGCACGTTCAAGTTGTGCTCATGACGACCACAATACAACGCAGAAAACAACCTGACAAAACACTCTGTTCCTAATGTATCTTCAAGCGAACCAAGAATAGATATACCACGTTTTTCCACAGTGCGGGCAGATTCCATTTCAAGTACACCACCCACATCGTCTGTCACATCTTCCTTTGCCTCTTCTCGTACTCCTGGCTCCAACGCTCGTTCAGGCTCTTTTGCCTTGGTCCTGAGCTGATTGTCAGCTTGAACGCGCATCCTTTTGCGGATTTGCTGCACCAGGTGAAGTAAAAGCTTTGACGTCAGCAACATGGAGCTTTGGCGCAATGTTGAGATCTCACTCACAACACCGCACTGAAGAGGTTCAAGAAGCAGCGAAAGATTTTGCGTACCGTAAAGAGTGATGATCCCTGAACCCGCCACCAGAGCCACATCTCGCACTCTTTCAGAAAAGTGCGACAACCCATCAAGCACCCATGGGAATGCCAATGGCAAAAATCTTTGAAACTTGTCATGACTGAAAGAGGTTGGTGAATACACCGTAATGTGTAGAAACCCCTCTCGCACAACTGGTCGTTCATCTAACATACCCGCTTTTAACTGAGCAAACGAATCGTATAGAACAAAGTCACCACAGCTTTCTACAACCTCAACAAAAACCTGGGCAGCACCTGCCTTCTCCATACTATTGCCTTGAGGTCTCCGCAAAACTGTAAAACACCAGCTCACAACGTCGTCAATCATCTTCCCAGCAACAGCGGCGACAAGCGCGGCAATGGCCTTTGCACTGGTGGTCCGAGTTTCTGATCGTGGGTCCTCCGTGGCCTCCTCAAGCAGCTTCACAAGCTCCTCAGAGTACGGCTTAAGCGAGTCTGTGTCATTTACAAGGTTCACCATTGATGCAACAATCTGTGCCGCCTTTGGGCGCGTGTGGGGCATCTGTGGACTGAGCCCACGAATTAAAATGGGAATGATAAGTGCAAGTGATGCCGGGTCAATCGCATTCAAAAAACGTGTGTAAAGCAAGGCGTCAAGTGCGTTCTCTGTTTCGGTGCTTGGAGAGCGTAATGCGGCAAGAATAACATCCACATGTTCTCTAATCTCCGCATTCGACACAACACCAGCAACGCGTCGCAAGGCATTCATAGCGGCTGTTGAAACATTATGATTAACATCAAAAAGACAAGAGTTAATATGTTTTGTAACCTCTGGCAAGGCCGCTGCCAACTGCCTTGGAGAGCAAAAGGCAACATAGCCAATAAAATTTAGCGGTGCAATACGCATCTTTGCCTGTTCCGCAGAAAGATTCTTCACAAGACGTGGAATCAGTTGCCGCAGGCCTACTGCAGTCAATGAACTCATCGTCGCGCGTGACGCGTCGTCCGCGCACTCTGATACCTTTTGATCTCTGTCAGCCACGCCCTCAAGCAAACAATTACACATGGAAAGTGTGTAGGGCTCAAATTTTGTGCCCATCACTTCTGAAAAAACCTCTAACATTATCATCACACCGCACCGCTCCGACTGTTTTTCCTTGGCAGCCTCACGCATACTATCCATGATGCGATAGCGTCGTAAAGAAGTGAGACCTAAGCCATGAATAACACCTGCAAGACCGTAGGCATGCGCTTTTTTCTTAATATACGAACTAGAAGAAATAACCTGTTTCAAGGACTTTTCCACAAACTCATCTAACTTTGGTGAGGCACGTACCTCTTTGTTTTTGGTAATTTCTACCATAGAGGCGTATACAGCCCGGTGCACCATCGCAGAGTTAGACTTGTTTAACGTGCTAGCTTGGCGATCAATAATAGCTTCCAATAAAGCTGTTTCTTTAAGTCTACAACTAATAATTGTCAGCCACACACAAGTGGTGGCAAGATAAAACTCCCTGTCTGCAGCAGACATATCCTTTGGAGACCTGCTAAGTCGTTTTTGGAGCATCGGCGCCATCGCCTTAAGTGTGTCCAGAGGGCAGGAAATCAACAACGCCCGTCCAGATGACAAAACAAGACGCGTCATCTCTTCACTTTTTGGAGACTCAATCATGTCACAAAGAAAAAGCTGCGCACTCTGAAAGGCATAACCCAGCAATGAAGAAGATAACACCTCAATGGCAACAACAGCGCCATGTCCGCCAACATTTTGCAGATCCTTAATCCACAGTTGCTGCTGTGACTCAGTCACGGAGGGCAACGAAAAAAGTTCCTGCATCGTTTTGGCAATACACACGGCATGTGGGTAGTGCTCCTGACCGTAGTTCTTTAAAATGTAAAGAAGCTCTTCCCAGTCCATTTGATCTAGCAAAAAAGCGTAAGTCGGACACCTTGTCACTAACTGCATTGACTTCACAACATCAGCGGAGGTGCTATGAAGCAAAACAGCTGCTAGCAGAAGCGCGCGACGACATTTTGCAAAATGAGAAAATCGACAATATGCAACAGCAATGAGCTCATTAACGACCTCAGAAGAATGAAAAAGAAGAAGTCCCAGAGCAGGAAGATCGGTACTCGGTATCATAGGCATGAGTATATTAATACCTTGCTGCACACTTTTAAAAAGCGAGGGAAAGTTTTGTATAATACTGACAAACAAATGTAGTACCTCAATCGGGCAAGCTAGGCCCGCCTGTCCAATGTTTTGCATAAGCAGACCCATTATCTGATGCTGAGTCGCAACAGGAATGGCGGTCTTCAAAGAATTTGCCCCGCAACCAGCTTCAAACGCAGCCCATGAAAAACAAACCAGCACCTCAACAAGCGGAGCAGGAATCATGTGCGTTATGACTTGACGCAAACGCATAGCCACAGCAGAAATCTGGGAGATGTCCTCAACAGTTCTAGAATGCGTTTTGCTTAGCCGCGCTATTGTGCATGTAATGCTTTCAGCAAAGTTCCCCAAAATTGTCTTTGAAAGCAAGCCAACTATTGCGTCCAAGAGAGTATGATAAAGAATTTCAGCAGCTGCATCTGAATTAAACGTTTTCTGCAGGTAAGGGTAAAGTATCGCCACACCATTTAGTGAAAAATTGCCGGTCGTACCAAGAGTACGTATTGTCGCCAACGTAATTTTTTTACGCAGCAATGTCTCTTCAATAACTCTTTTCCGTTTCTCAATTTCCCTCCGCACCATCTCACGACCCTTTTCAAGCGCAATTGCGTCCTTGCGCTTGACATCGTCATAGTCCTCCTCAGACATCCCCTTTGGAGGTTTGTCGGAGTATGTTTTTACAAGACCCATACGCTTCAAGGCCTCTAGTTCGTATCGCTGCAGTGCCGTCACAGATGCTGCCGCAATTGCAGCGTCACATGAGTCTAAAGACAAAAGATTATTCACTGCGTGCTCTGTGACATAAAGAAGTCTCCGAAAAACAGGCTCTGAATGCTCAAAGCTTGCATTAATAAAACCCAAAAGCAACACCAAACCTCGACTTGCGGCTATGCTTATGTGTAATGGTCCGTCAAAATTCGTACACAGTTTCTCTGCTAGTTTCTCAGAGTTGAGCGTTAACAACTGTTTCATTTCTCCAGAAAAAATTCGACTGAGCACATGTGAGTGTACCAGTTTTGAGCTTGTTCGCTCGCGGCCAAGAAGCGATGCGTTGCATTCAAGATAATATGGGTCCGTGCCTTGAATATAATCATGGCCACAGCACAAAATAATATCACAGAGGGTGGTTGACACAGACGTCCTGTCAATGTGTTGCAGCAGTACTGACGCCACGAGAACGAGCGCGTCGACAGCACTAGATGACAGAATCATTGGCTTCTTGTCCGCTTTCAACCCAAAAACTTTCTCTTTCAGGCTCTCCCACAAGGCAAACACTGCACTCGCATCGTTGGCTACTGTAGCCAAAACATATGAAAAAAGACGACGTCGTAGTAGTCCACTTTTATATGTTAAAAGCATAACCATTGGCGCAAAAATACCAAGTTTCGCAACTTCCAAGGTTGTTTCAACAAGGGCATCTAATTTGTCCGTGCAGTTACACAGTTGTGCAATCACATCGGCCTCGCAAAGAATATCGCACAACGCTGGCACCACATTTGGTTGACGGTGTGCCGCAATACGCAGTGCCAAAAAGGCGTCGGGACGACACACCTGCACCTCAGTGCATTCTTCTAACAATGGAGAAATAAGTCTATCAAGGACATCCTCTGACGCATGCTGGTAAGAAATGTGCATAAGCATCACACGCCGAAGCTGCTCATTGCTCTTGATAGCTTTTAATGCAGAGCGCATTTCCTCAGTAACCTCAGCCTCAAGTTCAGACACTCGAAGAAGCTCCCATGCAGCCATGGCAACATCAACAGAGGGACTTGCCAGCTCCCGGCCTATCATGCGGGTCAACTCAACTGCCGGCGATGCAGCCCGCGCAGCGTCAGAAACACTGCGCATGACAGCGCAGGCTAAAGTCATGATGGAGGCCTTGTCATTTACTGTAAAGCATCGGCTTACCACAAGCTGTGAAGCCGCCTGGAGAAAAAAAGGAAGTAGCTCCTTCTCTGCCCCAATACAAAGAAAAAAATGTACATAAAAGTCCTGCCATTTCTTTGCTACAGTCAAGGTGAGAACCTTGCTGTTATTCACAAAAGGTGTCAACAACTGCAGAAACCCATCTGTGCCACGAGATTTGTAGTACGCCGCTTTGCATTCCACAGAAAGTGCCATAAGAGCAACCAGGTAGTCGCGTGCGGCCTCGAGTGAGCAGTTTGTGAGCCCCATGTTGTACGTGCAGGCGCAAATAACATCATCAGGAGAGTCAACCAACAAACAACCAGGGGGTGGTTGTTCACCTAACAGACGTAACAATACTGTTGGAGAGTTCTTTACCACCTGCAGCAACATTTCTTTTGGAACATAACAACTCCATGGTGCCGTAACAGAAAGCGTCAACGCGCCCACAGGCGACAATGCCTGGATTCCTGCCTGCCATTTTTCGTAAGCGTGACCAAAGTGCGTAGTTATCATCTTACGAAGACGTTTCAAAGGCCTTGAACTGTCCAAAAAGCATCTTTGGTTCTTAATATCGGAACAACCAGTGAAAGTCGAAGATGGGTACTTCACTTCTGCAGCGTACCGTGTCGCATAATGGACAATAACGTCAGCCAACACCTTAAAAAAAAGCACCTGCACCTTTTCTTCAGCCTCTCCTGTAGCACATGCGCTGCCTGACAAAAAGAGTGCCGGCGCGGCGGTCTTTACAACCTCCTCCGCACACCGGAGTGCCGTGGCGGAGTGGCCTGTTGGCAGCGTCAGCGTCTGGGAGAGAACGCGGCCCCAGTCCTCCATGGACAGCGGCGTGTGCATCGCCACGTGACGCAACAACTGCCGCTGCAAACGCCGCTGATAAGTCACGGGAAAACTCGGAATTTTCGCCACGCTTAACACGCAATTGACAACCGCAACAGCCGGCAGACGTTGCAGCGGTCGCTCCAAAAGTTGCCTGATGTCCTCCGGCACCTCCTCCATCCCGGTGTCCTGTTGTTCCCTGGTAAACTCAGACAGCACTGCAGCCTCCTGCTCAGAAAGAGGGTTTGTGTAATTAAACAGTACGCTTACGGCACGCGAAAAAAGATTCGGGTTCCGCCGAAATGCCAAAACAGGAGCAACAGAATCCATCGAGTTTTCTTTTCTCTCTCTCTTTTTTTTTTTTACTTGTTATTTATTGTGAGCTTGATTCTGCAAAAAAAAAAAAAAAAAA
>JAWVMR010000029.1:68312-105353 GCA_036321205.1 Trypanosoma caninum | reverse complement strand
CGCCATCCGACCGTGCACACACGCGTAAAACACCGAATGTCTCACGGCGCGGAAAGCGCACCACAAGTACAATGGCGGCTCGGCAAACGGCAGAGCGAACCGCGGGTCCTTCTTTGGCAGGCCCCAGAACTGCGGAGGGTGCAGCCCCTCCTTTACCAGGAAATCGCAAATAGCGGTGTAGACACACATGAAATTCTTGTGTGTCTTGGCGCGCAGGTACCACACGATAACTTTGCCATCGCCAACATCCGCCGCATCTCGTTTATAGTCTGGGGGGAAAGGCTTCACAACGGCGTTCCCATCAGTCGGCTGATCAAAGTAAGACGTGAATGAGGTCTCGATAGGCTTGGTGCAGCCCTCCAGCCTGAACGAAAATAACTCACGGGCATCAAAGTCAGGGGCGCCGTAGTTAATATCGACCACACTGGCCATCGCAGTGATACGCATCACACGCATTTCGTGCCTCCACATCACGTGGATTTTCGTTTCCTTCCCGGTCACGTACAACATGCCGGCCTCCGTGTCAAACGCCACATCACGCCCCGACCACGAATTGACGTACTTGCCTTTTTTCTCCAGACGCGCAAAAAGCATTGCAAAACAGCAAATACAGCTTGCTTTTATTTCTTAATAAGGCAAAAGCAAACAAAATAGTAGTGCGTTGTCCTCTAAAGTATAGAATAGGAATAATAATAGAGCATACATATGAGGAAAACGCAAACAGTCAGAAAACATCCAACAAAAATACCATTGACAAAAACAAAAAAAAGCCAAAACGCAAAACAGCAACAACACTTACCAAAAATATATGCACATTCAAAATAAAAAAAAAAATAAAAAAATAACAAAATAACAAAAAGAAAAATAACAAAATAATAACAAAATAAAAAAAAAAAAAAAGCGAGGAAAATCGCTTCAACAATGTACTTTAGTGTTAAATATCTCTCCGTTTACAACCACCATCCCGTTTGCTCTTTCCCTCAAACGAGTAGGTGGTCCGTGTACACGCTTCAAAGAGATTACATCCCAGTTATAAAAAACATCTTAAAAACCGTATCATCTTCACCCATCATCATACCTATTTTAGTTACTGTTGTTCTACTCATCAGCAAATGTTGGTCTCGGCAGCGCCTTCTGACTCTCTCTTGCGCGCATATATGCGTAATCGGCAAACAACATCCATTTGAGCTCCGGATTAATGCTGGCTGCTGCTGCTGCTTCCAATTCCTCATTGTTTCCGTCAGACGAGCACCTCGTGGACTTGCCAAGATAATGCAAATGATCAGCTACTGAGTAAAGATAATTACTGATGCTGCATTTGCTGTCCTCCTCCACCTGATGTGCAGGGCACTGTGTGTCCTTAACATCTGTGCAGTTCTTGTAGTCCACAGAAGAATCGGAATTGAACCACAGCTCGTGCGGCGTATGCATATAGCCAAACATCTGAAAGACAATAAGCGGCACAATATCCCGTTTGTGGGTGATGCGGTAGGTCTTGTGGCCACCCATGCAGAACAGTGTAGAAAACCAGGCAGCAAATTTGGCGTTTCCCACGCGCGGCGCACCAAATGTGTACAACTCAACATGCGGCGCCACGGGGAACGTGTGCGACTGCGACACAATTTCCGCGGCCGCGAGCACCGCCATTGCGCCGCCAAGACTGTGGCCCGTCACGAGCAGCGGCAGCCCCGGGTAGCGCTTGGCGAGTTGCCGCAGATGACCCCACATTTGGTCCCGCAGGGAGTCAAAACTCTTCAGGAACCCCTTGTGAACCATGCAGCCAGCGCACGCCGCGTTGGGGTACGCCGTATGGAGGAACTTCAGGTTATTGATCCAGTTGACCACGTTCTGGGTGCCACGAAAGCTCACAACAATGGCGTCACTTTTAACGCCAACAAAGCCCTGCGTCTCTGCAGCGGGATCACTAAGAACCACAACGTCCTTAAACACGGGATTGTCCGCGCAGGCGGCGCAGGTCCAGTCCGAAATCACCGCGGCATCGCAGTACGACGCTCTCGCAAAGTCAAGTGCACTCATCGCCGCGGCATCTGTGTAATCCGCGCCGAAAACCAGGTTATCGCTGAGCGCAATAATAATAATAAAAGCAAAAGAGCAGAAACGGCCCCAAAATGTTGAACGGCAAAAAAAATAACGCGACATGGTTTTTGCTTCTTGAAAAGCGGCTAGATGACATCAAATGTAAATATGAGTAATCAAAAATAAATAAATAATAATGAGGGCAAAAGAAAAAGCATAATGGCAAAACAAACACAAGTCGCATTCCACTGAACCAATTGTTGCAGGTGTGGGCGTGTAAATGCGTGTATATAAATCACTGCAGTCAAAAACAAAAAATCGTCATCAACGGTATATAGGTATAAAAACCAACGTTAGACAATAAAGACAACGCAAATAAAATTAGAGGCAACATTATCAATAGCTACAAAAGCCGTAATAAGGGCATCGCAAACAAGCATTAGTAACAATTAACGCACATGTACACCCACACACCTCTACAAAACAGGAACAAAAAGTAAAACAAAAACAACTAATGTATACGCTCAGATTTATTAACAAAAAGCAAATAAATAAACAACCACAACTCATTTGACAAAAGTAAAAAAAAATCATTTAGAATAAAAATTTTATATACGTACATGTATATGTGTTTATGTTAACACAATTATATATTTATATATGTGTTTGTAAAAACGTTTTGCAATTTTTATTTACACCTCATATTATCGGCATTTATGTGATAATTTAATGGCGTATTCAACCCGCTCCTCCTCAGTCATTTCTTCAATAGGCTTCGGCAACGGGGTTAAATCTCCTGTGAGTTGAGCTAACAGACTGTTGTAAAAAAAACTATCTTCTTCTTCTTCTTCGTTTTCTTCGTTTTCTTCTTTGTTTTTTCCTACATCTATTTCTATTTTTTGTTTATTTTTTTTTTTTATTTTTTCATTTTTTTCTTTCATGTTTTTTTCTTCTTTTACTTTCTTGTTTTGACTACCACCAAGAAGCAAAGGAGTCATTTTTAACGCTCGACAAATATTATTACACTTATGACTTTTCACAAATTTTTTAATTCCTTCCCAACCCATATTTCCCATTCCAAGCCCTCTGCCATCTTCTGTGTGTATTTGTGGGTCAGTAAAAAAGTCGTTAACTCCTTGAAGATCACAAACTAACATTGAACCTTTACTTTCAAGAAGAGTAAAGTGTGAAAAAGCCTCAGCAAGAGAAAACATATTTTTACGTTGTTGAATTTCATCTAAATTTATAAAAGATGTATCTTCGTTATACGATTCGCCAAAGTTATTATTGTATTTTGTATAATGTCCTGATAATTTTGGTTCAATAAAAAACATAAGTTCATTTGTGTCAGTTGTTTTATATGAAAAAAATCCATGCGTAGCGACTCGATATTTTTCAGGAATATTTTTTTCTGGAATATAAACAACATTACATTGAAGAAAAGAAACTTTTGGCCTTGTCATTCCAACAAACTCCGCGTTATTAAAGTTTTTTGCAAATTCTTCACACATACATTGTGCCTCTCCTTCGTTAAAGTAATCTTCCTTTACAACATTTGATACTTTTTTAAGAAAAAACTTTGCAATACAATCAATTCGTGTGCCATCTTCTTCAATTTCCTCCACGTTAAAACAAACACGCATTCCTCCTTTTTTGCACGGCATTAATGGAGATAAAATTTTGATATTTGTATTTACATAAATCCAGTCTTTTTGGTAAAGTCTAAAAATGTATTTTGTCGCGCCACACACACAATTGCTGTTTAATGACATTGTTTAAAACTTCCCCACCAACCCCACCCTTTTTTTTTCTCTTTTTTTTTTCTTTTTTTTTTTTTTTTTTTTTAGCTAGCGGCACGTTTTGACGTTAAAATTGCTACGCAGTTCTTCTAATTTTATAGTTATTTTTTAAATAATTTCTTCTTCTACCTTCTAAACACGTTTACTTTTTATTTGTTGGGCTTTTGGCGGCGGTCACTGCAAAAAGATCACAAAACAAAAAATAATAAAATAATACACACAAAAACACACGCAAAATTAAACATAATTATATATACATACATACATATATATATACATATATACATATATATATATATTATTGTAGATAAAATAAAACAAAGAAAGATATGTGATTCGACCCCTATACAAAAACACACACACACATATATATATATATATATATATATATATACTTACTTGCATAAATATAAACATGTGTGTGTACTTAACTCAGCTGATTACTAGTCTCCTGCGGCAGGTGCACTTCAATGCCATCAAGTTCCCCGGTGAGTTGTATTTGACACGAGAGCCGCGATGTTGCGGTTGCCGCTGGCGCCATGTCTATCATGTCCATTTCGTCTTCTGAGGGGGGCGGAAGTTTGTCGTAGTCCCCGGCCCGCAAAATCACATGGCAGGTGCTGCACGCACACGTCCCGTCGCAGGCGGCCTCAATATCAACTTTCGCAACATCACGCAGCGCCTCCATCAGTGTTATCCCAGTTGGTGCAGCACACATAATTCGTTTCCCTTCAGTAGTGGTGACATTAACACACACTTTGCTTTTAGCAACTACATTTAGGTCTGAGTTATCTGAACCAGCGGTTACACAGTGACGTTTTTGAAATTTACATGAACTAACAAAGGATTTCAAAGGTAAAAAAAATAACAAAGGTAATCCTTTCCGCATATATATGTCTTCTTTAATAATATATAAATAAATACAAATTTGTGCTCTAAAAAATAAAATAAAAGACACAAAAAAGTCAATCAATCACCCACAACTATCTCATATCAACAACAACGACAACAAAATTATTATTTATTGTTATTATTATTTTAATGGGTTCAAAGTTTCCTAGTAACCACAACATTATAATTACCGGGCAAAAAGTGTTCGCTGCTGTGCGCTGCTCATATATGTATGTATGTAAATATGTACGTCGAATACACAAAAGTCTCCATCGAGGTAACGCGCTGCCATGTTGCCAAGTAATATTTTTACCGAAATTTCGTAAGCAAAACATAATTTGCGCCAAGTACATTTGCAGGAGCACACAATTTATTTATGTAAGCAAAACACACACACACACAAAAAAAAAAAAAAAAAAAAAACTAAATAAATAAATAAATAAAATCAAAAGAGGAACGTCGGTTTGTTGGTTGTGTGGTGGAGGACAATCGTCGTGCTCAGTGCAGTTTGTGGCGGACAATCACAACACTCAACCGCCGCTAACTTCGTCATTTTTGTCAATATCAATAAAGGCCTATATGTGTTTTAAATGCAACAGAAATAACATTGCCACTGTTTGAGTAAAACACAATGCGTGAGCCATATGTTAAAATAAAAGCAACATTTTCTTTTTTTTTTTTTTCTCCCAACTAATAAATAATAATAATAAATAAACAAATAAGTTCTGTATCACCTTACTCATCAATTTACACGTGTCGGTGCAAAGATATAGATACAACAACAATAGCGCTATTACAACTATTTGTTATTCACAAAAAAGTCTAATAAACACCATAATCATCAAAACAACAACAAACAATAAAATTCAACCCCAAAATACATTGTTAGCCAGATAAATAAACTAGCTATGCTTTAAAATCCACTAAATAACACCGTAATTAAACATATACAAACAGACAGTTCAAATAATATATACGTATATATTAAAAATGCCTTCAGCTCCATCACTATTTTACTTTTTCCTCACATTCACTTGTTCTGTGTATTCGCATATGTTTTTCTTTCACTAAGATCCTCATGCATGCAAACATAAATTACAACAATGTGGAACGCCAATAATACAAATAGATATTTATTTAATCATAATATTACTAATAACGTTCTTCACCTAAGAGTAGGCCACAACTTTGGGTTGACACACACATCTACACAATGAATAATATCAAAGTACTGATGATAACAATGTGGTTCCTTCTCTGCTGGGACACGTTTAATTCGCTCAAGACACTCATTGTACGCAACAACCTTGTAATTGCAGTCATTTGCAAGGCACTCTTTTTCAAGATCAAGCTTAATATCTTGTGGATCCTCAGCAGACATCAGTTAACACAACAAACAGACACAATTTATTTTTATAATTATTTTTAAGTTTGTTTATTTTTAACCTTACAATATTTTATCTTATCTTTTCTTTTTTTTTTTTTTTTTGTATTTCAGTTTAAATGCAGAGACCCATAAAAAAAAAAAAAAAAAAAAAAAAAAAAAAAAAAAAATATAAAAAAAAAAAAAAAAAAAAAAAAAAAAAAAAAAAAAAAAAAAAAAAAAAAAAAAAAAAAACAAACGACAAAAACAAAAAAAATAATTAATGAAGATATATATATATATATATATATGCATGCAGATATACACCTATATATAGATAAAGTATCGTACACAAACAGAAAAAGTAAACAATATCAAAGATGGCCCACAACTTGCTGTAAAGCAAAATAACAAAAGAAAAAAAAAAAAGAAAAAAAGGTGGATGGGTGGAAGACACTAAACACTTTAAGATAATAAACATATGTCGTATATCTATACATATATATATGTGTATATGTATGCATATATACTTTTGTCCATGTAAGTGTGGCCCCCCCAAAAACACTTTCACTTGTCACATCACATAACATTACATCTAATTGAGTACCGTTTTCTAACACTTTTATCGTTTAACTCCTTTCTTTGCGCTACAATTCGTGTCCACTCTTTGTTCCATCTCTCTACTCTCTTTTTGTGTTCATCAAGCGCCTCCTTTGTGGAGACACGAACAATGCGCAGACAAAGCTCCCCACACGACGACGTGCCACACCTAAGTGGAAACCACCGCCTAATTCCTCTAAAAACCGCCTTTTTTCCATCAGACGAAAGTCGCGGCGTCTCCACCCAAAGCTCCTCAAGTTGCATAAGGTCAATGTCCACACAACCAAAGGCAGCGTATTCATAAATAACGACACGAATACGGTCAAATACTCGAACAAAGAATACGGTCCATGTCGCAGGGTTTCGCTCGTCCCACACTGTCTTGTCGCGGTGAATGAGATACGGCGTGCAGAACGGGGGCGTGTCGAACAGCCGCATCGCGCCTTTTGATGATGTGGCGCCGCCGCAGACCCACGCCTCGCCGTGGCACTTGAAGCGGTGCGGGAGCGTCAGCCGCAGTCCGCGCACCTCAAGAAACTGCACCCGCACCGCATGCAGCGACATCATCTTTTGCAGGATCTTCCTCTCGTTCAGTAAAGAAACAGGGACTGCGTGGGTCATTGACGAATCAAACTGAATAGCATCGTTGCCATCATAAAAAACGCTGTGCATGGACTGTGTGTGGTCGTCTATGCCATTCCTTCCGCCGCGGCGGTACCTCACGACGCCGTGCAAGTAGGGCATCGCGGCGGCAAACGGGTCCTCCCTCCCCACCGGGATGCACTCGCGCAGCGGGGTGTACTCGAAGACCGGCGCGGCGCCATTAGCGGCAGCAGCAGCGGCGGAGACGTCAAACCCCGCATCGGCTTTAAAAAGCCCCTCTTGTTGTTCAAAAGTTGAGCTTGAGTATATGTCAATAAAAGGAACCTCACCTTTTTTAACCATCATGCCTAGCAGAATCATGCACACAAAGTATGTTTTTCCATCGGCACCAACATAAGTGCGGCGCACAGAGCCTTCACGCCGCGTCTCCTCCACACTTATGATTCGCCGCTTGCTGCTTTTTTTTTTTGTCTCTGTCCTTGACCTCTCCTCCTCCAGCTCGCGGTAAATATCCCAGCGGTCCACCTCCAATGAGTTTGGTCTCTCCGCCGTGCGGTTCTGCAGCCGCAGGTATAACTTCGGCACGTCAAATATGCTCTCCACAGAAACCGCAGATGTCCCAAATGTTTCCACATACACTGCGCCAAATAAAATTGTGTGAGCCTCAGGAGGCATGCGGTATGTCATTAAATCAATAAACTCCTCGTCGCCAACTGTTCCAAAGCCGTTAATGGCATCTCCCGAATGTCTAGCAGCGTGTGGATGTACAGACCGCAGCTTTCCTTGTTTTGGGTAAAGATGATCAACGTAACGGTTGTTTTCATCAACTATTACCATAAAGGCATCAACATCATGCTCACCGTCCCACCCAACGCCAAAGCGCACATCCAAAAGCATAGTACCACTAGTATCGATTTTATTAAAAGGCTCCTTCATAAGAGAGTAGTTAGGAAGCCGCCGCACTGCGTCGTCGCGTGACATCTCGTCAATCCCCATAACATCCATTATTGCAGGTAGCATGTCAACAAAAGTATAACCAAAGCTGCGAATATTAAGCTCACGCAGATCCCACAGTTGTTGCTGCGAAATCTCCGGGCTGACGGTTTGTAGCCGACACAGCATGCAGGCAAGATTCGCAGTGCCGTTGCCAGTAGAGCGCTTAATATCAATAACCCCGACCTGCTCATTTGCTGTCTCATTTACTACAATAAGCTTCACCCTTGGCAACGTTGTAAAATCCGCCCCATTGTAACTTGTGACGACGATAAAAATAACATCCACATCGGATGGTATTTTATGCATCACAAATGTCACAGTCTCATCACAAAACTCTCGGCGTCTTCTCGAACAAAAGTGATCCGACGCCTCATCAAGACTCTTCTCCACCATTTCAAGCTCCGCCTCTTCGTACAGTCGCGAAAAAATCGCATCTGTAATGCCAGCGCGCTTAAGCTCGTTGTTTTTGCTATTGCGAGAGCTCGTGTTTCTCAGCTGACACTCGCGACGTCGTGCAGAGAGTGCGAGACCCGACAGCTGATTTTCCTCCTCACCACCAATTCTGCTGTCGCCACCAATAAACATGTAAGGCAACTGCTGCAAATCGACAACAAGACCAGAGTTGCGTAGCCCCTCAACGTCTGTGCCCTCTGGAAATTGGTGGTTAAAGAAGACACAGTCGATAAACATCCCATCGCTTGAAAAACAAAGAGCGCTCAGGTCAAGATCAACGGGGTCGGCACCAATAAAGTCCCACTGAAGCCCTACTGAAAGTGCAATGCTCTCAGAAAGACGAAACACCTTCTGCTGCAGATCAAATGCCATTGTGATGTTTTATATACTGAACGGTACTGTTTCTTCACTATAACAGTCTATCTATCTATCTATAAATATAAATATATATATAAATAAATATATATATATATATAATTAATACTAGTTAAGTGACAACAACGACAATAATAATAAAGCTAACATTTAATTAAAAAACCATGCACTTTTAGCAGAAGAGATACGCACACACATGTTTATATTTATATATACATATACTTATACTTAAATACGTGTCCTCATGTCACCTGCGCAATTTGCAGATAACAAAGCCAAAATAAATAGTGTAAAAACAAAAACAGCGGCAGAAACAAAGCAAAATAAAAACAAAAAAAAAACGCAAAATTTGTAAAATAGACCGGCGCACATATATATATCTATATTTTTTTTTTTACCCCCATTTCTTATTTATGTTTATTTTCTACCAACATATTCCATGGGTCTTTGTTACATTCATAGTTTTAAAGTCTTCCTCTGCACTGCTTCCCTTCTCTTATCTTTCATTACGTTTGTTTTTTTCTTTATAGGTAGTATATACATACACGTCAATGTATGTGCAAAAAAAACAAAAAAAACAAACGCGTATTGTTATACGCGCAAAATAAACACGCAATTTAAAAACAAACTCCCACAAAAAAAAAAAAAAAAACAAACAAACAAAAAAATGAGAAGTAAAAAAGCACCTAATATTATAAAACGCCAACAAATAGACAATAAAACCCAAACCTTTTTTTTTTTTTGCATTAAAAAAATCAAATAAGATAATAATAATAAAAAAAAAAACTTTTTTATATTTTAGTTAATTTCTTGCTTCCTTTGATAGATATGGCCCACTCTAACAAATTTCCGGCGTTAATTTCCTTTTACTCGCTTTCGTTCTTTTTTTTTCCTTCCACTTCTCTCTCTTTTTTTTTTTTTTTTTTTTTTTTTGCTTTTATTTTATGCGTTTATTATCTTTTTGCTTATTCCCTAACAAAATTTTGCCGCTTTTTTCACTTATAGTAATATTAAAACATTTTTTAAAACCAATCAACCAACCAAACAAACAAAAATAACCTTGCGCTATAGGTCAGTCTTAGAGTCGTCAGCTTTCTCCTCTTTCTTCTCTTCTGTCGCGGGCTTACTTTCTGCACTTTCCATGGCGTCCAAAGCAGCCTTCTCCGCGTCCTTCATGCTGCCGTACGTCTTCTCCACCAACTCCAGCACCTCCTTCACGTCGTCACCGATGATGATGTCCTTGAAGATGCTGCCGCTCTCCACCATCCACACATCAATGCCGACGTGCGCGAGCGGCTCTGGGGCCTTGTAGAGCTCGTCGTCCGGCTGGAACTTCGGGTTCGGCACCGTCCGCGGGGTCCACGGGCCCTTGTACGCGGGGTTGGGGATGCGGCGCGGGGTCCACTCGCCCTTGTACTCGGGGTTGGGCACCAGCGGGGCCTCCCACGCGCCGTCCTGCGCCTCGTCCCACTGCTCGGGGCGCTTCGCGTCGGGGTCGGGGATCATCTCCGGCACCGCCTCCCAGTCGTCCGGCTTCTTGTCGTCGGGGTCGTCCATCTCGCTCTCATCAACCCAGTCGTCCGGCTTCTTGTCGTTGATGTCAATAATCTCACGCGGCTCCAGCATGCGCCAGTCGTCCTCCAGATCCCCCTTCACCTTTGACTCGCCGTCAATAAAAAGCTCGTAATTGTTGTTGGGCATGATGTGAAGCGTGTAAACATGCGTCAATTTGTCCTCTGGAGGGGTAACGGTCTTTTTCTTCCACTCATAGTTCGTTCCTTTGTAATGAAAGATAATGTGCACCTTTTTATCCCAGCCGCAGCGATCAGGGCCAAACATCAGCCAGTACTTCGTCTCGCCATGAAAATCTTCTGCGTCCATTGCGGGCAAGAGCTTAATGTATCCACCACCGCATTTCAAGTCTTGTTCATTTTTGACGGAGAATGATACAACAAGGTCCTTCTTGTCATTTGTTATTGGCTCGGAAAAGGCAGTAGAAAGGGAGTAAAATCGCCCGTCCTCAGTGAGACGGAGACCTTTGCTCTTCTCAGCATCAGCGTAAAATTTTCCAGCAGAAATCTCAACCTTGCCGTAGTCATTACGGTGCTTAGAGATGGTCCAGTGGTCAAGAGTCTTGAATTCCTCATGAAAATAGATGGTGGCTTGTGCTGTCGTTAATGCCAAAAAGGCCAAAAATAAACATGATATTAATGCTGTGCGCATGTTTAATTTGTTATATATAAATATATATAAATATATATGAATATATAAATTTATTTATTTATTTAAGATTCTTGTATTCCCTTGTTGTTTTTATCGTTAGTTCAGTTTAAAAAAAAAAAGCTTTAAAATCCTTGTTTGTAGCTATTTTGCAGTGGTGTAAGTAAACACGGGTTCATCACAAGCAATAAAAGTTAAAAAAAAAAAAAATTAAAAAAAAAAAAAAAAAGACATACATATATATACACATATACATACAGAAGCAAAACACAGTATGTTGCAAATAGGCAATGGTTTACTTAATACGCAGAACAACATCTTTGCTATTAGACACACAATCATTTTTTATTCATTTTATGATGAGTTCGTACAAAACATATTACAGACAAAAAAAAAAAAAAAACATTCAAAAAAATAAAAATAAAAATAGTAATAATCATAACTAATAATAAAGGATAAAATGCGCATAGCAACCTTTTACCTGCATGCCCCAAAAAACAACAGTGCTGAATGTTACACGCAAAAACCACAAAAACACACCGACCCACCATGCGCAGAATAACCTCCATGCCATACACGCACCCACACACTCAGAGAAAGTGGTATCCTACTAACTAAGTGACGCAAATAACGCAACGCAACAAAAAAAAAGAGAAAAAGAAAGGAAAAAAAACAAAGGGAAAGGTACGCGCATGTTTTTTTTGTTGTTGGTTTTGTCCTTTCATCCTCGTGTTATTGCCGCATTTCTTAGTCCCTGCATAATAATATTACTACTGTTCTTATTTATTATTGCTTGCCTCATTCGTTTTTTTTTTTTTTTTTTTTTTTTTTGCTTTTTTCCCCTTTACCATCAACATTAGTTTTCATCATCGTCTTCCTCATCGAGTTCATCTGCAAAGCAAAACTCGCCCATCCCCTGCAGCAGCGCATGTGACTCACCAAAAAACTGCTGTTGTCGCTGCTGCTGAGGTGCCTCCCGCTCAGTATATGGCGCACTGCCGCGCGGCCCCCCCGTGTGCGCGGAGTGCGATGCCGAGAGCGTGGGGACGTACGACGCCGAGCGCTGCGACTCCGAGTCGGCGCTGCAGTGGAAGGGCCGCGTGGCGACGCTGGACATCGCGGACGGCACATACGCCGGCGAGAGACCGCCGAACATCACCCGCTGCCCGCCGCAGTGCTGCGCGGAAGAGTACACCGACGCCGGCGCGACGCTCGACTGCAGGTGGAAGGAGGAGGCGGCGTCGCTGTAGTCCGCGCTGCTGGGCACCGCCGACGAGAACTGCGCCGACGCGGGGTCGTACACACTCGTAGGGGCCACAGCGCTGTACGCCTGCGAGACGCTTGGGGCGCGTGCGCGGGGATCCAAAAAGCCACTGGCGGGGTACGCCTGGCTGAAGTGCACCGCGCTCGCCTCGTGCAGGCCACCGTAAAACGTCGACGCCGTGAATGGGGCCGCAGAAGAAGCAGAGCCGCCGCCGCCGCCGTCGCGAAAGAACACACTAGCGTCATTCACGAACGGTGTTGCATCGTGGTCCTTTGCGTGGTAAGGGATCGACGATGGCATGTTGCGCGTTGATGCAAGACTGTGGTATACGTTCACCTCCTTTCCAGGAGCAACGGCGTCCTTTTGCGGCACCGCCGATTGCAACAGCGCCATGTTCAACACAAGATCAAAAAGCCCAGTACCAATGCGTGCCTGATTGCCTAGTATAAGGTTCGCTGACACACCACGCACAGGGTCGCGCTCACCAAATGCAGCGGCCGTCATGAGCACCTTTACTGTTTCCTCAAAGGAGCAGCGCATCATGGGACCAGACATCTCCGAGCGGTTGATGCCCATACGCGATACAGCCATTAGATACCCACGTTGACACATTGTGTCCACCAGTATTGTGTAGTGGCGGTAGTTAATGTTGAGGCCGTATGCAAGGTATGCCTCACGCAGTTCATGCAGCAGCTTGTAGCGTGCGGCTTCAATGCCAAGCAAACTGCACACCTCAGGCACCTTGTTGCTGCTCGTCAAGGTTGGATTAATAATGTTCTTACCATCCTCGTCTACAACACCAATGAACGCACGACGCAATGCTGTACCGTCAGTGTCAATCAGCCATTTCTTTTCACCGTTCATTTTCCCGGTAGCAGGATCCACTTTAAATTCCATTGTATCCTTTAGCAAAGCCTTACGAACACCAGGAATACCGCGCAAATGTACACGCGCGAGCAGCTTTGGAATAGCGTGCTTCAGCTTGGGAATAGAGTCAGCACCGTCGTTTGTTTTGGACCGCAAGCGTATAGTGCGCTCCCTTGTGTCATTCGCCATGCCCGTCTCAATTATGTACCCGTCATCAGCCCGTAAAATCGCTTGCTTAACATCCCTCATGTTTAGTGCCTTGTCAACAAACATGTCAGCATCAAGCTCAAGACGCGCAATCCATGGAGATCCATTTTCAACCTCCTGCAGCCGTGCCTGCTCATCAGTTTCGTCCATGACACTCCACTCAAGTTCCAAGATAGTGCGATCTGCTTCCACAACAGTTTCGCGTGGATCAGGGTCATAAATAAACTGAACACGCTTTGTAATGGTTTCCAGAGTGCAGTACTCAATAAGGTGTTGTGCCCGCTGTGCCGTGCGCTTTTTGTCCCATGGGGGATTCAAAAAAACATTCATACTTGTGTTTCTTTGATTTTTGGAGACATTAAGAAGCTCCAAAAGCCGCGGCACACCAAGTGTGACGTTCTTAGACGATATTCCAGCGTTGTGAAAGGTATTGAGCGTCATTTGGGTTGCCGGCTCACCGCAAGACTGGGCGGCAATCGCACCAATGTTCTCACCTGGTGAAACAAGTGCTTGTTGGTACTTTGTCCGTATCTCCTTCAGCAAATACTCAAAGGCTTTATCGTTCAGTTTGTACTCCCGCAGCACCCGCTTAGAAGCGAGCAAATGTCGTAGATGGACGCCAAAAAGAGTCAGGGCATTTGTAACGCGTTGCCGACTCAGCAGATTGCCAATCCGCCCGTTAATGTCCTTGTGGTAACACGGAAATAGCTTGAGCAAATCCTCCTGAAGTTTTCGGACATTGTCAATAATTGTGATAGGACTAAGGTTAGAGACTTGGCTACGTTTACCCATTGTGCTACGCGCGTTTTGAATAAGACGACCAATGTTGACAGGCAAGTTAAGCTTCAACTTATCACGCTCCTCCAAAGTCATCATGTTACGTGCCCACTCGCGATCACATGAAAGCTGGTCAAACTCACTCTGAAGCTTGCGCACATTCTCAGGGTCGGCACGAAGCATCTTTTTAACATGCGGATCCATATAAGTACCACCCACCTTCTCGTTAAACGCACCCGACTCGTTGTACTCGTACTTAAAAATATTTTCCATCTCTTTATTGTCACAAAATGGAAGCAAAAAAAACTGTCCACCCTCAATGCGAGCGCCATCCAGGCCGTCCTCCCCGTACATAAACTGAATGAGCTCCTGGCTGGCATTACGCACAGTGCCGTCGTACGCAGCGTGCACATCCTCAAGAGCTTTGATAAGCTTACGTTGCAGGTAACCCGTGTCGGAGGTTTTTACAGCTGTATCTATAAGACCCTCGCGCCCAGCCATTGTGTGGAAGAAAAATTCATGCGGCTTTAACCCCTCAACATACCCACGATTCGCCATTCCACGTGATGTCTCGCCGTAGTCATCTAACATAAAATGGGGGAGTGTGCGTCGGCGAAAACCAAAAGGAATACGACTCCCTGCAACGTTCTGCTGGCCAACAAAAACAGCAATCTGGCAAATGTTGAGATCAGTTCCTTTGCTACCAGCCTCAATCATCACCTTAAAACTGTTGGTGCGACGCACGTTGCTGAGTGCCTTTTTGGCCGCCTCCTCACGACATTTATTCAGCGCACTGTTCACATCGGCCTCAAAGGACTGAAGCAGCGTCATGCCGGCCTTGCGGTTAAGTGTGCGGTTGTTTGCTGCAGCACCGATCTTTTCAACATTCTCACGTGTCTTAACAAGCACTTCGTTCATCTGCCGCAAAGTGTCCGCATCGGCAACTGTATCCTGCACACCAACACTAAAACCAGAATTAATAAGAAAAAATGTCGTAATTCGCTGCACTCCGTTAATAAAGCGGGCCACTTCATCTGAGCCTCGCTCGTTAAATATCACGTGAATTAGTGATCCCGGTGCGGCGCCAACTATTCCTTTCGTGATTGGCCCACACAGCAGCTGCCCACGCCGTATCATAATGCTGGAGTCGTTATGTGGGAATGGCGGCTTTTCCTGCGGCGTTACCGGGTGGTTTACTTCTGGCAAAATAAGCGAAAAAACCTGCTTGCCAGTCCACAACGGCCGCGGCTTCAGCACCGCCGGCACAGGCAGCTGCCACAAGTCAAGCCAAAGCGCAACACTCTGCACAAAGTATTTGTCAAGAAATGTGTCCTTGTCTGTTAACCGGTAGCTGCCGAGAAGACTGTCTTGTACAATACCCATGCAGGGGGCGGATTTGTTGGGAGACACAAAGTTCTTTGGCACCATCATCATTTCAATAAGCTCGGCTTTTGTGAGAAGACTCTGCGGTACATGCATGTTCATCTCGTCTCCATCAAAGTCCGCATTGTATGGTGTTGTGCAAGACAAATTAAGACGGAACGTATTATAGTTTAGTACCCGCACACGGTGCCCCATCATACTCATACGGTGCAGCGTGGGCTGCCGGTTAAAAAGCACTACATCGCCGTTAATCACATGCCGCTCGACAACGTCGCCAATGTTGAGTGTCACCTTTGAGCGGTCCCGTAACAACGCAAGCTTTTTTATTGTTCCATTAGGATGGCGAATGTAGTTTGCAGATGGGTATGTCGGTCGACGTACAAATTCCGTTAGCCGTTTTTTGTTGATTGCATTCACACGCTCCGGAAACGTAAGCGTCATGGCAATAGAGAATGGTACACCCACCTCATCTACGTCAATGTTTGGGTCCCCAGTGATAACAGTGCGTGCCGAGAAATCGACACGTTTACCCATAAGATTCCCACGCAAGCGTCCGTACTTTCCTTTTAGACGTTCTGTCAGTGATTTAAGTTGCTTTGTGTCATTCACCTTTGTCGGCTTGTAGTATGTCGATGCGTTGTTAAAATATGTCGCCACATGCTCCTGAAGCAGCGCCCTACTGCGATTGACCGCCGCCTGCACGTCCGACTCCTTGTCCTTCCGCAGCTGATTGTTGCGCTTCACAATGGACATAATCTGGTGCGTGAGCTCGTCGTCAGATTTTATGCAGCCAAATGTGATGGCGGGGCGCACCTGCGGCGGCGGCACCGGCAGGACCGTCAAAATGAGGTCGCGCGGGTGGCAGCGGAGCGGGTCAAAGCCCATCAGCTGCGCGTCGTCGTCGGAGACGCGGTCAAGCACCTGGCGGGCGGTGTCAGCGTGCCACCTCATCTCCTGCTCCTCAAACGTCGCCTTGATGACGAGTGTCGGGTAGACGCCGAAGAAGCGCCCAATGCGGGGCTGCGAGGCGCCACACCCGCGCGCCACAGCGGCCTCCTCCCCGGCCGCAGCGACGTCAGTCGACATGTGGCATTTCATCCCGCACATCCTCGACACCTGTCGCAGGCGGTTCAGACCCGACAGATGGCGCAGCTTACTGAGCACCTGCGGGTCGCATGTGTTCACAAGCAGCGCGCCGCACGACTTGCAAATGCACTTCAGCACAAGCAGCACAAGATCAAAAAGACCAATATTGAAAACGGGCTCGGCAAGATCAATATAGCCAAAATGCCCAGGGCAATCGGGGTGCTTCTGGTGACACGTCTCGCAGGCAAACTCAAAGTCTGTTGTGCCCATGCGGAGGTCATTAATTCCACCTCGTACTGGACGCCCATTCTCGTAGGACTTCGCGTGTTCTACAAGACATACCGCGTAGTCCTTTATCTGCTTCTCCTTAAATATCTCAAACTGCACCTCCACCACCTTTTCTAGGCACATCTGTGACGGCGGCAGCGGAGCACCACCAGACATTTTGATTAGTTTTCGTTCTCGTTTTTATTCTCTCCTCTATTAATTACAATCTACACGGACACAAAAACAACAACAACAACAAGAAAAAAAAAAAAAAAGAAAAAAAAATGTGGCTAAACAAGCCAAAACATGTATGCATACAATTTTCTTTACTTGTCCAAATTTCAACCAATTTGCTTTTTATAAACATCAAACACTGACGCTGCTGATTTAAAATGCATAATGTAAACTGACGCTTGTCGGCTCTACCCGCACAAAGCTGCAGGTAAGATTCGTGTCAACAATCATAAAAGCCCCGGCGTTGTCAAACTCGCCGCAGTAATTCGGCGCCGAGAAGACAGTCACCAGCTGGCGGGCGGCGAAGAACTCATAGCCGGCCTCCACCACCTGGTGGGCGCGGCACACAAGGTCAAGATCGAACTGGCCCAGCGTGGCCTTCACAACGTCCTCGCCAAACGTCCATGAAACGCCGCGGTCGTTCTCGTTCCAGCCGCTGGTGTCGCCCGGGTCCGCCCACAGCAAGTCGCAAATGAGGCCGCTATCAGGCACGTCGGTTGGCCGCAGAATTCGGCGAATTTGGTCCAGACTCTTCAGCTCGGGGCTTAGGCCGCCGTGCATGCACAATATGCGCTTCTCCACAAGCCCGGCAACTGGCATGCAATTAAACGTGTCGGAGAACTGTTTCCACAGCCGCACGCTAAAGCGGCGCTTGCACTCGTCAAAAAAGCCATATATGCGATTAATACTGCTGCTCTCATGGTTGCCGCGCAGCAAAAAAAACGTTTCAGGAAAGCGTAGTTTGTATGCTAATAAAAGGCATATTGTCTCAATAGATTGATCCCCTCTGTCGACATAATCACCAAGAAAAATATAGTTTCTATCGGGCGGGTATCCCCCAAGATCAAAAAGACGTAAAAGGTCATGAAACTGCCCATGTATATCACCGCAAATGCAAACAGGTGCTGTTATTTCCACCAACATTGGCTGCGACATAAAAAGCTTCCGAGATTCGATAATAAGATAGCGCACCTCCATCTCTGTTATCTGCTTCACTGCAGAATTTTCACCAGACAGACGCCTGGAACTAACCATCGGTGTGTTATTAAGCGCAAAACTGTGTAGTTGGCGCGCGTATGTGCGCCCCCCGTCTGCAGTACCCTGCGAAGCGGCGGTAGCTGCACTATTGTGAGAAGGATGAAGCAGTAGCTTTTCAATAATGTCATCCACTGCTATCTTCGTTGTTTCACCTCCCGCTGTCATTTTTAATAACCTGTTAAAATCTCCTGTGTTGAGAAAAAGTAATAATAATAATAATAAAGCTAGCAACAAAATATATATATTTCCTGTCAATTACACTTTCACTATATGTGTTAGTTTATTTTATTATATTATAATATTTAATCTCGTTATTTGCTCGTTACCAATGTTCACGCTTGTAATTGCGTGCGCAAAGACTCTAGAAATAATGATTCAACGTCTATTAACACACAAGAAACACACACACACAGAAACAATAATAATAATAATAATAATAATAAGAAAAAACCCAGCTGTTTTTGCCTTATGTAATAAGCCAAATAACTTGTTCTAATAAACAACAAAATACCTTTTAATTTTTATTTTGCCTTCATTTCAGAATCTAATCTCGTTAACAGCAATACTACTTTTAGTAAACAACCCCCCTTCTTTTTACTCTCTCCCCTCCCCCCTCCAAAAAAAAAAAAAAACATATATATATATATAGTAATAACAATTTCATATGTACATATACAATAATAGTAATAATAATAACAACAATCAAACAAAAATATTAAAACCATAAAAGTGCACCCTACAAACATATTAAGGCGTAAATAAAACAGGCTAAATATTCTCAAAATAAACAAATATATATATATATATATATATATATATAATAACCAAAAGAATGATTTTTGACCCTAGTAAATATGTGCCACAGTACATGAGTTTACTTTGAAAACAAATGCGGCTGTTTAGTACCACCACGACCATCATCGCCTTTATTGCTACTAGTACTACCAGCAACATGAGCACTATTATTGCCGGCCGAGAAGCCAGCTCGCTCTTTCAAAGCTTCATCAATAACAGAGTTTATCATTTTTGCCCTCTGCAGCTCTTTCCACTCCGCTAATGGCTCCTCGTGGACAATGTCGTCAATGTACACCCGCCCACGATCAAAGTGCGGAGTGTTCCACACACTCAATGACATATCAGGCGTTGTGTTGGGCTTGCACGCGGAGCGACCGAGAATCATGCGGACGCACTCAACAAACCCCTGCACAACTGAGGGGTATGATGGCGTTAGCTTCAGCAACTCGTACACAGAATCGCAACGCCTAATAGAAAGCGACGCCACCTCAATAATGCTGCCAGCATGCGCACCAACAGCACAAACACCAAGCAGCCGTTTCTCCCTGTCGTTTGTAACAATTACCTTGCAAAATCCCGTGGTGTTGCCCATTGCAATGGTACGACTAAGGTGGCCGTAGCTGTACCGCGCTACAATGTGACTCCAGTTGCGTGCGCGACATTGCTGCTCATTGAGTCCAACTGACGCAAGTTCTTCCTCAATAAATAAAATAGACGACAAATTTAACTGCGACAGGTGCTTTATTGACTTTTCTCGCTTCTCACTGTACATGTGCTCAATTGCCCCTCTGCCCTGTGCCTCGCCCAAATGCACAAATGCCCCACCTACCGCGTCCCCTATGGCGTAAATGTGCTTGTGTGGTGTACATCGGTTAAATGCATCAACAAGAATGCGCCCATCTGTTACTTTGCACGAGGTGTTGCCCAGGCCCAAGTGGGTGACATTAGGAACACGTCCCACCGTCACCAACGCGCGCTCTGCTTCATATGTTTCTACGGAGTTCATATTGCCCGCGTCGTTCCGCCGCACACTATACATACAACCGCCTTTTTTTTCGTCACCCCATGACTCCAAATCGAAAAGAGTGCATGTGTGATGTATTTTCACACCACGACGAACAAGTCGGTCATCGATAAATTTTGAAACGTCTTCATCATTTTTCGGCAAGACGCGCGTGGCCTTGTCGATAAGTGAAATTTTTGTGCGACCTAAGTTAGCAAAAATACTGGCAAATTCACAACCAACCGCCCCGGCACCAATAATTACAAGACTTTCCGGAATCGGCAGTTTCATAATTTCGTTGGTTGTCACCACACGTCTTCCGTCTGTCGCAATATGCGGGTGCTTGCGTGGCACCGCACCAGTGGCAATAACATAATAATCCGCTCTGAGCACGAGGTACTCACCCGTCTCGTTGCAGTGCACATCCAACTCATTCGGGGAGGAGAACATGCCTTTGCCATAAACCAACTTCACCCCTGCAGAGCGCAACGCATCAAGCAGCTGCGCCTCGCGTGTCGCACTGACTTCTTGCAACGTCCGAGAAACGCGCTCATTGCTAACCAGCTTTTGCACCCCAGCAAAGACATCGTCGTTGAACACACGCTGCACCAGATCACCAGAAAGCCGCGAGACATATTTTGCCATCTCCCACAACGTCTTTGACTGCAGCGTCCCGTTCCAAAGATCGGCCCCGCCAATGCGCTGCGCCTCAACAAGACAGACACTTTTCTTGTAGTCGACGGCACGCAGGGCCGCTGCGATGCCAGCGGGGCCGCCGCCAATGACACAGACATCAAAGTGTGGCAACTTCGACGTGATGCGTGTGACATCCACAAGCCCAGTGGACAACCTCCACAGACCCCGGCGCATTACGCTACAATAAAACTAACTATATATAAGAAAATAAATAAATAAAAAGGCAGTAAGACTAAATACTCTTTTTTTTTTCTTTTTTTCTTAAACTTATTGCTATTTTGTATTAAAGCTATCTTGAAAATAATAAACAAAAATAACCAAAATATCATGTACAAAGATAAACAAAACAGCTAGACACACACACACATACATACAATAATAATAATAATAATAATAATAAATAAATATATATATATACAGCAAACAAAAGTAAAAACAAACGCTTTCACAAACGTGCCACATACCTACATGCATAGCATCCCACCATTTTACACCACCAAACAAAAAAAAAAAAAAAAAAAATAAAAAATAAAATAAAAAGCAAAAAACAATAAAAAAAAAAAAAAAACACTACTACGCTTGACTGGCGTGAGTGCTAGAAGAAAAAGACGCCTCTTCAGTATAAATTTTTGCGGCAGCTGCAGCCTCCATTTCTTCTGCAACCCGCTTTGCCTCGTAAAGCTCTTCGCTTGACGCCTGAGAAACCCTCTCCTGGAGATAACACCTTTCCGACTCAATATCCTTCCTTTCCTGCGAGTTGAGAACGCTCTCCTGTCGCAATTCCTCCGCCAACGGTAGTGCCCTATATGCACGTCCTCGCTCATAGCCAGCTGGTGTCCACACCTGACAAATAACACCAGAAAAAGTGCCAGGCTTCAGCGTTGAAGAGCCCAAGATAAGACGCAGACACTCGAGAAAAGCCTGCGAAACTGAGGGGTACGCTGTGAGCAGTTCACACAACTCGTGGGCAGTTTGCTGACGTATAATAGCAGCCGAGGCAAGTTCAATGATAGTACTTGCGTTCATTCCTATCACACGTACCCCAAGTAACTGCTTTCTGTTGTCATTTGTGGCAATAATCTTTACAAACCCGTTGCTGTTGTCGGCGGCAACGGCACGGCTGCAAAATTCAAAGCCATACCTGGCCATAATGTAAGATATGTTTTGCCTCTGGCACTGTTTTTCGTTCATACCAACTGAACACACGGCAGTTGTGAAAAAGCCAATTCTCGTAAAGTTGTGCTGCAGCGGGAGAGTACGGTGAGAGCCAAATATGTGGTCAATCACAAGCCGTCCCTTTGTCTCACCAACGCTTACCAGCTTGGTGTCGTTTGCGGCGTCACCAATGGCGTATATGTGCTCATTACCTACACACTTGCCAAAAGAATCAAGCACAAGGGTTCCAGCACGCACTACGCATTTGGCATTACTAATGCCAAGACCACTGTAGTTAGGCTGCCTCCCCACAGCAATAAGAGCTCGCTCCACGTTGTATGTCTGCAGCTCCCGCGTCTTTCTATTCATTATAGTGTAACGCACTCCACCACGCTTTCCTGCGGTCTCTGTGCATTTCTCAGAGCCTACATTTTCCTTATTCTCATCGTCTTCCTCCCCCTCCCACGTCTGCATGTCATACAGCATAGAGTCCTGGTGTATCACTATGCCTTCTTTCTCCATGCTCTCCTTTATTTGCTCCACAATGTCGTCATCCTCCTTTGGCATAATTCGCTCCGCCTTGTCAAGCAGGTACACCTTTGTCTTGCCCAGTCGGGCGTACATCGCGGCAAACTCACTGCCCAAAATGCCGGCCCCCACAATCACCATGCTCTTTGGCAGCGGCATCATCATTAACTCATTGGAGGTCACAATGTGCTTCTTGTCAACTTGCACGTATGGGTGCTCGTTCGGCAATGAGCCCGTCGCAATAATAAAGTAGTTTGCGGAAATAGTGCGGTACTCCCTTGTTTTCCGGTTGCGCACCTCCACCTCGCGCGGGCTGGTAAAGAAGGCGCGGCCGTATATCAGCGAAACCTCCGCCGCCATCAGCGCCCCGATGATCTGCAACTCCCGCACCTCTGAGACATGCACAAGTGCCTCCCGCATCCGCTCCTCGTCGAGCTCCATAAAACTTGAGATTGTGGTGTTGTACACCCGCCTCGCCGCGTCGCCATTCGCCTTTGCTAAAAAGTTCGACATCTCCCACATCGTTTTCGACTGCAGTGCGCCGTTCCACAAGTCGCATCCGCCGACGCGGTTCGCCTCAATGAGGCAAACTTTTTGGTTGTAATCCACAGCGCGCAGGGCGGCCGCGATCCCAGCAGGGCCGGCGCCAATGACACAAACATCAAAGAAAAACTTATCGAAGAAACGCCACTGCACCTGCTGAGGGGAAGTACCCAAGAATAACAACGCACGGCGGAACATTTCACAATCAGTTTTCTTTTTTTTTTTCTCAACAGAAAAAAAAACACCCCCCCACTCTTTCCTTTTAAAAAAAAAAAAAAAAAAAAAAAAAAAAAAAAAAAAAAAAAAAAAAAAAATAGTAATAAAAATAAAAAGAGTGTATGCCACATATCCTATATAATATGTATAAGATATATATTAAAAAGTATAAAAGTCGTTATTCCCCTCCCCCTAAATAAATAAATAAAAAAAAAAAATGGTGAAATACATCAATCTTCACAGCACCACTTAAAGAAAAAAAAAAAAGTTGTTCTTTTCAAATAAAACCATCTTTGTGTAACGAAATTAACAAATAAACAAACAAACAAAAAAAAAAAAAAAAAACTCACCAAAGCAAATAACTAGTTTTTATATCCAAACCCTTACCTTTTATCTTGTTCATCTATATATCATTCACCCAAAGTACTCACCTCAGCTCAACAAAACAAATCCACAAGTTGCAAGAGTAAACAAATAACTTCGTATATCCATCTATATATAATCGCGTTGTAAAAAGTTCTTAACTCTCTTTCCTATATAACTCTCTTATTTTAATCCGGTAGTGACTCAACAAGCTGCATACAGTACTCCAGTCCCTTTGAATAACGCGCAACCTCGTGCAACATATGCCGCGGAAAGCGAGAGCACCAAAACGCCAGCGCCTTTTCCCAACCAAAGAGTGAGCAATACAGCGCGCAGTGTTCAGATTTAACTGAGCTTTGCACACCCTGCTGCTGCTGTTGCTGCAAAAGATAAAGCGTGGCAAAAAGCGCAGCCTGCCACTGCCCGCTGCCGGAAATGGCGCACAAGCGGTAAATGTGCTTCAGCGTGCCTGGTGACACAGTACTCGCGCCACAGCGACGGCATTGTTGCTGCAACAACTCCAGCGAAGATTGCCACAGCAGGTCAATGTAAACAACACGCGGGTTTAGTTTGCCATTCGTTTCCTTATTTCCGCCTGGGCAAAAAGCCTCCAGAACAAGACATGTGGTTAACCCACTCTTTTCACTACGCTCCCGTACAAAGTGACGGTGATGTTCCGCCACTCTACATAGTAACTTTTGAAGCTCGTGGAACATAGTTGCATCCAACTTTGCCGCCTCGTCAAAATTTTCTGACGTTGACAAGGAGAAAATAACGCATCTTGCAAGCTTTACACTCACCCGCATACGCGCCTCCAAGTATTTGGGAATGTTGACAGATCCAAACTGCAGACGAGGAAGAAGACGATCCATTTGGTTTGGAAGCAACATGTGCGTCGGAATACGGCCCCCGCAATAAGTCATAACGTGCTCAACAAGGCAAAAACAAAATTTCTCCCTAAGACTGTCGGGTGTTTGCGAAGAGTCCGCCAAAAGATTCAGCAACGTTTCATAAAAAATGCAGTAAACTACTGCGCCACATCGCTGCCCAACGCCGGAGCGCTGTTTGGATTGAGGGTTGGGGACATTAGCCACACGGGTGGCGTAGTAAAAATAACGCAGCGACATTATCCACTGCACCTCAGGCGGGACGCAGCGGTGAAGCATTTGCAGAACACCGCAGTGCACGGACGCTGGAAAAACACAAAGAGGGTCGACCCGTCCAGCAACACAGACGGTGCGTTGACACTCCACAAAATGCATAATTGACAGCGCCCGGTTCCAATTGATGGTTGTGCGCAAAAAGTGATAAAGCACCTTGTTCTCCACAACCAGTGATTTTGGCCTGTTCCCCCCTTCCTTTCCTGGCGTAAAAAATTTCAGTGGAACAAATTCCATCAAGCTCGCAGACGGTGACAAGTCACGCAGACGCAGCACGGTAGATATCAAATCCATCATCCGCTGTTGCTGCCCTTGCGCGTTGAGAATCTCAATAACATTGTTGAACATAAAGGCCTCACTTGAAGTAGAAGAGACGTTGGTCACACCACCACCACTCTCCGCATGTTCGTTATCAAGCGTCTGAAATAAAACTAAAAGATGCAACGCCACATGCCACGGCACAAAATTGCGAAGAAGAAGTGCTATCATATGCGTTGTGGGGCGACGCCCCTCATAACCCAAAACCGCAACTTGTTTTCTACTCCGTAAAAAATCTGCGTAGTTCTCAGAGAGCAGGTTCAGACAATAGTGCCAATGCGCTAAAAGTGTCCTTTGTGTTCTGCTAATTCTCAACGGCCGTGTGGCGGGCACCTTGGAAAATACACACTCAACCTCGGCGTCGTTGAGCCGCAATGAACTTTCACAGCGCCCACAAAACCTCTGCAAAAGACGCACCACTGGCTGAATGTTGTCAACACTGCAGGAATGAAGAATATTCAGTCGACAGCGGCCAATTTCTTTTTTGTGAAGCCGCCGTGTTGCAACGCCCTCACTAAATACACTCATGGCCTCCAACCACCTCCCATGGTGTACAAGGCCGCGAACAAGCCTGAAGTGGTCAAGTTCTCCATTAGCTCTAGCACGTCGTAAGACACCAAGGCGGTCCCGTTCTGACTGAAAAGCCTGAACTGCTGACAAGAAATTCCCATCCCAGCGAAAAAGATTACCATCAATATTTTTGCTGCTTGCCTCGTTAAACATCCCGAGTGCAACTGCAGGCTGCTTGCAGACGCGACTCACCACATCTAATGACATAGAAAACATTGTTCCCCACTCGGTGTTTCGCATTTGCAAAGAATCAGATAGCATAACGTCTGTTGAAGACGCGGCAGTCTCAACATTTGATACTTTTAAGGCCTTAAAACTGTGGGACGCCTCAATCAACTTGAGATTAATTTCAAAGATGCGAACAACAGCCTCCCACAGGCCAATCTCTCCAAGCCGTTTAACCAAATGTCCTGTACACACGTGACTTGGTAGTTCACGCTGATACAGCATGTGACGATAAAACTGCAAGGACTCTTTCCACTGCCCAACCTGCAAAAGAGACGTCAGCGCTGTGTGCCGCATCCATCGAAGAGTGCCTTGAGTCAAAGCTTGTTCATCATCACCACCACCACCACCACTCCTGCTAAAACCCTTTTTTTGCTTATTATGCTCCGGACAGAAACCCGCCGCAGAGCGTGTCACAATATCGTACAGGCGAAGTACGTCAACCCACGCAGGTTTGTGGTAAGAAAGATTGCGCATCAAATGCCCACACGATATTGGTGGAATATCAGCTGGAAAAAAATGTCTGCCACTTCCACTATCTCCTGCATGCCCTCGCGCCCTGCTCAAGTGCCGCCAGCGCCCCAAAAGTGTCAACGAAAGCCACCAGCATTTACCTGGAAAGCGACAATATTTCAATATGTACTCAATTATCTCCTCCTCCAGCGATGCCAAAGTCACCAGACTTTGCGCAGACGATGAACAGTCAGACGCTTTTGTGGTATCTTTTTCTTTCTCCTCGGTGCGGTTTGCGGAGGACGGCAAATACATCTTTGATAGTTCCACCAGCAGAAGCGCTTGAGACCACTCTTTAGAGGGCGCAAAAAAAAAAGTACCGCCGCCGCCGCTTACAGCGTCAGTCAGAAGCCCCGCATGACTGTAAGTTGGAGGAAACAAACTACGCACAGCGCTTCTGAGCGCATCTTGCGACACTGCATCAGCCCCCGGCCGCAGCTGGCCATTAAAAAATCGCGGTAGTTGTGCGCGCGTTACTCTCACACCCTTCCTCCACCCTACCCCACTACGCCACCTTTTTTTATTTATTTTTATTTTTATTTTTTTGATTCCGTTATCGTGCTTAAAAAAATCAAAAAACAAACAAAATAATAATAATAAAACTAATAAACAAACAATACATACAACTGCTAAAAAACAGCAAATTTAAATTAAAAAAAAAAACATATATATATATATATATATATATAACTATATCCTTAACCGCAGCCTGCGCATATGCTTCGCTCCCCCAAAAAACAAGAAAAACTGGTAATCAACCACATACTAATACCAGGTTAGCATATTGGCTTAGTAGAAACAAAATATATTACTTCTTCAGAATATAATTCCTCCTTCAGCAGACCAACCACTGGGTAAATGCTTTGGTTGCATGCCTTCCAAAAAAACCTTGCGCCAGCGGTAAATAAACTCCCCGATTGCATGATCTGAACTCTTCGAGGGGTGTCCACTGTACTTTCGCATCACTGACCACACCACAATAAAACCAGGACTGTCCACAAAGTTATCCTCCTTGTCTCCCACAAAATCCGAAAGCTCCAGCAGTTCTTCGTAGCCGCAATAACCGTCCCAGCGTGTCTTGTGGTCAATCAGTTCCTTTGTTTCCGGGTGCTCGCGCAGCCAAAAGCGCGTCAGCACAACGCGAAACGACGCCCCCTCTTCAAGAATGCACCGAAGGGAGATCGGCGAGGCGGCGTCAGCGGCAAACATTTTTTCCTGCAGAGACTCGTTTTGCGCAAAAGGGTACTTTGGGGCGTGTGCACGGATGTAATCTGCAAAATCCGCCATAATGTTTTCAGGAATATCCCTCATGTTCAATCGCTCTTTACTGTTTTTGGCAATAGAATCTGTGTTATTTGTTTCCGTTCCGTTATTAGTTGACTCGTTCTCGTGAGCGGCTGTGTGGTATTTTTGCGCTGCTTGCAACTGTTTAGCATACGTAAAAATCTTTAGAATGATATCACGGTGAATTTCAATCTCAAGATATTCCTCTCTGTTACGCAGTTTTTCCGCAGAGGGAAGAGAATCACTCGCGCCATCAAGTATTGTGCCTTCAGTATTTTTCACATTGTTGCTGTCAACAAGAGCAAGAAAAGAAATTTCCTGTTGCAACTGCTTAGAGAATAATTCCAACTTTTTTCCTTTAAGATGCCCTAAAGGAATGCCGTGTTCTGACAAAATGCGCGCTGTTTCCTCAAAATAAATTTCTTGACTCACTGCAAAGCATTTTTTGCAAAGCAGCAATACATCGTAGCTTTGGTGAATCATGTACACTAAAGGGAAATACCTTCTGTAAGAGATAGGAACAACAAAAAAGCAACACAATTTATTGTTATCCCCGCACACAACGCAACAAATTTTTTTTGGTTGTCGTGCGTAATCAAAGTTTGGCTGAACCTGAGCGTTGGTGTATTCCGGAATCTTGGGAACAAAGTCAAGTTGAATCGCGGCAATTCCTTTTTGCGCTTCTAAGTCCTTCTCGCCGCCTGTGTAAGACCACTCTATTATCCTCGCAATGCCCTTCTTGTGCACATAACACTCAGCCTTCGCCTTGTCCACAACAAATACAGGCCGCATGTTTTTATCGTAAACAATAATGTTGTCGTAACGCCGCCCGGCGCACTCCCTGAGCCGCTTGGTGAAGCGCCTGTCGTCCACCGACCACCGCGAGCGCAACTCCCGCGACGCCTCTGAGGTCACCGCTGACCGCAACAGCGCCCTCCGCGCCTCGCCGCCCACACGCGCCTCCCGCAACATCCCCGCGCACGCGTCAAACGATGCCTCGGCGTCCCCCGCGGCGTAGCGCACCTGCAGCGGCGAGAGCGCCCCGAGACGACCGCCCCAGTCGCTGCACGTCACGAGAATGTCCTTCTCGAGCGTCGTGCCGGCAAAGCGTGCGGCAAAGTCCTTCAGACTGAGCAGCCTGTTTAGCTTCTCGTTGGAGGGGAACAAGCGCCGGGCCAGACTCTCAAGTTCAACACAAAAAGAAAGACTAAATGAAGGGTAGTCTCGCTGCAGCTTCTGCTTATCGCCATTAATGCCAACGCCAATCTTCGCAACGCTATCGTCAGCCAATAAAGAGCGCAAGTTATTTGTAATAGTGCTAAGCAACCAGAACAAATCGGCATTTGCCACAGGAACAAAATGATTAGCAACATTACTGTCAGCCATAAAAAAAAGATCAGAAATCCTTATAACAAATGTAACAGAAGATGTGCTCAGCTGTACTACAGCCACACGCCCTTGATTGTATGGGCGTCTTGATAAGGTTTTCTTGCCCCTCTTGCTGTTGTTGTTTGCATCAGTTTCAGCTTTTACTCCATCATCGTCAACTTTCGAGTTCGACGACCACTCCATGTCCAGCCCCAAAAAGCCCCAATCAGCAGCCTCGAGTAGCAGCCGTTTCCAGGCGCTTTCGTAAATCGGCTTGTCAATTTGTCTCCATGCGGGGTCTATTACGTAAACCTGCCGCCTTGTTTCGTTACGTTCCACCTCCATAATACGATAAAGACAAAAAAAAAAAAAAAAAACGCCTTCTTCTTATTTCCTCTTAGTTGGGAAGAGCAAAAGAAAAAAAAAAAAGTAAAATAATAATAAAAAAAAAAAAAAAAAAAAAAATTACTATTTCAAAAATTAAATAAATAAATGACAACACTAAAACCACAAACACATACACAAAACGCTCTATTAGTTTTCATAAAAGCATTGGTGTAACTTTACCTCACATGGTATTTGTATCTATGTATCTATCTATACATGTATATTCTTGCAACAAACGGTAGTATTTTGCTCTTGTCATTGCTACTCCCCAGTTGTTTCACTCTCCTCCGCACACCCAAAGCTCGTTTAACCACTTAAAACAATAAAAAAAAAAAATATTAATGACATGATTTCTTACTACAAAACTTGAATGCGTGTGGCCGTAACCCTACTTTAACAATAAACACCTATAATAAAGTACAATAGAAATAAATAAAATAAATAAATAAAAATAATACAAAACACTTAAAAATCAGAAAAAAAAAAAAAAACAATAATAAATTACCCGGTGTGTCTATTGTAGCCTCCCCCCCCCAAAAAAAAAAAAAAAAAAAAAAAAAAAAAAAAAAAAAAAAAAAAAAAAAAAAAAAAAAAAAAAAAGAAAAAAAAAGAAAAAAAAAAGAAAAAGAACGACTCATTAACTGTAAAGTTAAGCGGTTTTCTTTTTCGTTGCAACAGTCACTTTTTGTTTCTCTAACTGCCTGTACAACCGAGAAAACCTCATTATCGCCGAGCAAAGAACAGTGGCAAGTGCGTGAATGTACATGTTGCGTTCCAATCGCCACTTCTTTGCCTCCCATTCAACCTCAAGACTTAAATCAACAAAACGGGGTTTTCCGTAACCGTACTTTTTCCTCCAGTCCATAAACTGCAGAGCAAAACTCAGGGCTGTTGCGAATGTGAGAAGCAACAACAGCGAGACGCCATAAAAGTTAAATTGCTCAATAAAGCTCACGGCACGACAGATAAAACGGGAAACGCCTGGAATTGGAACGACAAACAGAAAAAAAAGTACGCATGCGGGTAAAATGAGATAATTGACTTCCAGTGATAAAAGAGTTAGCATAATTGTATGAATTTTCTAAAAAAACAAACAAACAAACAAAAAAAAAAGCCCGTTTTTACAACGACAGTGCAATGTCTGGCAGATACTCATAAAAGCATCTTTGTCATTACCGCGTAAGCAAAGAGAATAGCAACGCAAAAAAATTAAAAAATAAAAATAACTGGCGTGTGTAAAAAAAAAAAAAGCATTTCTTTTCTTAATTCTCGTTTGTTATTTTTGTTATTATTATTACTTTTTTCTTTTTGCTAAAAAAGATGTTTCAAAACAAACCTTTTCAAAGTACGCTCCACCCTATACCATCAATACTAATAACTAAATCAAATAAACAGAGTGAATAATGTACAAACACACAGCACGCACAACTTTCAATGTCGACATCAATGCAACGCAAAGCCAGACAAAAAATTAGCTCAACTAAAACAAAACAATCTCACCACCACCACCACCTTTTCAAAAAAAAAAAAAAAAAAAAAAAAAAGGCAGAGTGGCTACAACATCATTGCCTTCATATTCTCTGCGGGCAAAGCTGGCGGAAGTTCAATGGGCCTTCCGTCCTCTGCGCCGTAAACCTCGCTATTGTCAAAAAGAAGGGTGAAACCAGACCCACAGATAAACCAAGGGGCATCAGGTAAAGTGGGTGAAGACTCCCTTGAGGGGAAAAACACAGGGAACAGGCTGTCAGCCGCAAAAGCCCTCGCAAGGTTGACCTCCCTCCCCCTGCCGGGCCTTCGTATGTTTTGCAGCTGCCCCTCACTGTTGGCGCCAAGGCCAGCCACGCACCCGTTCCGATAAACAACCAGCAGTGTCGACGGACCCTGAACAAGCCGGGAAATTTCAAAGTCTCCGTCCTTCGGAATTACTTGTGAGACCTCGAAAAGTTTCACACAAAACTGGTCAATCGCAGACTGCTGATTCACCGCCACAAATCGGGGAGATGGCACATGAAATCCATATTCAGGCAACGACCCCTGCACAAACAGCTCGTTCTTGTAACTAACAAATGCCGCCATAGACCCCACGCAAGCGATGTCTTTGACGCGAATGAGCTTCGTGCCGACACTTTGGGCGTTCTGTTGAAACCCACGTGTGAGTGGCAGCGGAACCGGCTCAAACTCATTTGGCGGCAACTGCCCAAGATTCGTCGCCCCGCACCCATAGACCCTTCCATCACTAGTCAAAAAAAGAGAAAAGCTGTTTCCGGCCGCAACCTTAGCCACCTTCACGCCATTGTCATCAAAGTAGCGGATGGGCATTGGTTCCACCGGAGAAACAGTTGAGCCAATACCAAGCTCCCCCCATGTGTTGCTGCCAAAGGAAAGCAAAGACCCACACGAAAGCTGCAGCACTGTGTGATTGAAGCCGCACACAACGTCACGAATGACGCCGCGATTGTGACCCCACCAGGTGGCTGCTGGGTTCCACTCGGCAAAACCTCTGGCACTGTCAATCTGCCCCTTGTGTCCAACGCCTAGCTGACCCATGTGGTTGTTGCCAAACGCAATCGCACGACGACCGCCACGCTGATAAACAACCGTGTAATTTGAGCCACAGGCAACAGCTTTACCACTGCCTGAGAACGCTCCATCAAGGTCAATGTAGATAGGCGCCCAGCCCGGATCCGAGACACGCGCCACCGTCTGCTCATGTGCGAAGCCACGGCCATCATCATGTGGCTGCTCCTTGCTCGGCGCCGCCACCTGTCCATAACGATTGTCCCCAAAAGTGATCAAATTTCCCTCACGCGTCATGAGCACCACGTGCTTGTGCCCTGCCGCCCCACAGCAAATTTCGTAAAATGGCTCCGTCGGTTCCTCGGCTGCCCCGCGCTGCGGTTCCTGTTGGCGCTCCAGCTCCTCGCGTTCAAAGCGGCAATACTTTGCGTAGTCAACCTCCTTTGGGGGCGGCAGAGACTTGAGAAACACCTCCGCAGGCGCTGATGACGGCAAGCCACAGAGAGAACCCATACCTAAAATGCGGGTGTGGAATCGCCGGACCATCGCCAACTACCAGCAAACTACACCTCCACCTCCACCTCCACCACCAACAGCAACAGCAACAACAAAAAAATATGTACATACCGCTTTTTTAAAGGTTACATAAAAGCTCACAAGAAATTTATACAAGAAAATAAATAAGTACAATGAACACATAATATATCAGTAAACACCTTGTAACTTTTGCTCCACCCTCAAAAAAAAAAAAAAAAATAAAATAAAATAAACAAATAACAAAGTTCAAAAAAAAAAAAAAAAAAACACTAAGATTGCTTCCCCCGGCGCAGCTTTTGCCATGACCTAAAAATGCCATAAAAGCAAAAAGAATCAATAAGCCCAGCAACAGTAAAAACGCCTCCACAAACGGCACACAACTGCAAAAAAAGATGCACAACTGATGTGTACGGACGCGTTTTAAAAACTGAAACCTTAATAGGAGACAAATCATACGCTATAAACACGCCTGGAACTAATAATGGGTTAGTGTTCGCCTGCTCAGCCTTCTCTCTACTGGGTTGGAGTGGAGTGAAGTAATGCGTTACCGCATACTGATTAGACTCCAGAACACTGCCAAAGCCAAAAATAGTAAAGGTTTTATATTCTGTTGGGACGACCTTCACAAAATAACTGAAGCGACCACTCACTGCCTCCGTCGGATCAACGGCGCCGCGTGTGTTCACAAGACCCTCCAGCGGATTAAGCTGCCCAGGAAACCTTTGGCCAAACTCAAGCGTATGGAAAATATGACTAAGGTTCAGGCTGCGCACCATCTCTCCTCCAAGGTCGTGCAGGTGTTGGCCTAGGATGGTAAACATGCGCCCCGGAATGAGGTGAATGTTACCAGTCACCCGAGCCACATTGTACTCTGCATACACATTGCACCCCTCATGATTGTTGATCTGTGCCGCCGTTTCAAGACGCTCCTTCGCGCACTGCTGTACACTAATGTCACGCTCGTTCATCGTCCACCCCCGCAGCGCGTAGGCACGTCTAACATCATCACACGTGTAGCAACAGGCACCCGGCTCTGGCTCTGCACCGTAGCAGCTTGGACACTTTTGCTTATCGTCCCCTTCCTGGTCAACAGCAGTTGTAACCGGCCTCTTTTCAGTTACTATAGGTCTAGCCTCGCCAATCCTTTTCAGCGTATTGGAGTCGATCCGCGTTTTGATTGTGCTACGCTCTCCGTCCTCAGCAAAAGCACCAAAAGAGTCTACTGCGTCAGCAGTAATGATATCACATGGAACACGCGGAAAGGTGATATTTAGTGTAATGACCATCGTGCCACCAATGTTGGCATCGACGTACATCTCACGTCGCTCAACAGTAGAGAAGTAGTAGCGCACCTCCCCAACGATGAGCATTACAATAGCCAAAAGAGAAAACAGAGAAAATATACCGCCAAACACAGTACGCTGCCGTGCGTCCTGTTCAAACCTTGCGTCAAATTTTGCAAAAACATCAAAGGAACTTATCTTGTGCTTCATATTATGTCTGCTTAATGTACAATATAACCAAATCTCCGTAGTACCTAATTTGCTATTCTTTTGCTTCTAACAATTTTCTTTTTTCTTTTTTTTGTTTAATAATAATGGAAAATATACAAATAAGTGCGCAAAATTAGCGTCAGGCACACAGCAATATCAAAAAACAAAAATAATCTAGCAAAATAGTCCTTCGGGTCATAAGTAACGTAAAATAAAGTAATCAAAACTAAAAAAAAAAAAAAAACATTCAAATAAAAAGTGATCTAATGCTTTTAGTTCCCCCCACAACCCTTTTTTTTTTGTTGTTGTTGGCTTTGTTTCCTATCTACAGCAAAATTTTCCACTTGCAGTAATACCAATTCTTATGGCTTCACACACACACAAAAAAAAAAAAAGTAAACAATCTAAAAACCATAACAAGAGCAAAAACATCTAAAAATATATAATAATAATAATAATAATGAACCGCCCACAAAAGTATATCACACACTTGGCACTTCAACCCGTTGACGTTTTGAAACACCAAGAGAATATATCGCGCTCGAGCCACTGATGGCACCAACATCATCATCATCATCATCCTTGTCGTCATCCTGCAAGCAAAACGAGGTACCACCAACTCCCTGCGTGAGTCCAGCGCACTCCGCTTCGTCCTCCCCGCCCCCATCGTCAATGATAATGCTCTTCTGCGCAAACGTGACGCCGCGTGGTGCGAGATGAACTGGGGGTGCCGCCGGTGTTTCTGCAAGCAGTCCGCTGGAGAACATGTTCTTCAGTTGCTGTTCAACCACCCGCACGCATTTTGCCGCCTCTGTCGCGCGCTTCGCCTCGACGTCAAAAAAACGCTCAGCCCGCACCCCACACGCCTTGCGCCGCCCCTCAAGCGCCAGGAAATTCTCCATCACGCGCTGCAGCTCCCCCTCCAAACTTGTTTTCTCCTCCACGACGGCGTCGTACTGCTGGTGCTCGCATCGCAGTCCCTGCAGATGTGCCTCCGCCTGCTGCAGCTGGTCGCGCAAAAAAGCGCAACGCTGCTCGCACGCCAGCACCTCCGCCGAGAGATCAACAAACGGCTCAGTGAAGTAGCGCTCCTCGCGGTCCAGCAGCGCCGCCCAGCCATGGCTGAGCTCTACCTGCTCCTCGCACTGCCGCTGCCGCGTCAACTGCAGCTCTGCCAGCTGGGCCCGCACGCTCTGCTCCTCCGCCAGCAGCGCCGCCTCTTCCGCATCCAGCGTGTGGCCCGCATCGCCCGTGCAGGTGCTCCAGCGGGCCGCGCTATGCCGAAAAACATCTGCGGAGTTTTCAACCGTTACTGCGGGCTGCGGGAGTGCACTGCAGTAACCGGAGGGGTTAGCCACAGTAGGGGCCGCGGCAAACGCACCCGCAAAAGATGGTGCCTGGAGCACACGCGGGGCTGCCTCAGAAGAAGAGGCGCAGGCTGTGACTATTGGCACTGTACTGCCCGTTCCACCCGGTGCGGTAGATAAGACACGTAACGAGGGAGCAACTTCTTTCGTAGTGCCAAGGGTGTAGTACGAAACTGGAACACCGTCTGGACGTTTGTAAAAAAGCGGTGGCGTCGTAGAGCGCATCAAAAAGGCTCTATATATATATTTAAAAAAAAAAAATCAATTGGGTGGCCCAAACAAAATATTTATAGCTATATACTACTAAAAGCAGTAATAATCTTGCTCTATTTTAGGTGCAACTCTACAAGGACTACATTATAATTCAAAAAGTATACAAAAAAAAAAAAAAAAAAAAACATACGTATATATATATATATATATATAAGCATATGGTTTACATGATTAGCTACAACCAGTGTCATCAATCATAATCTTCTTTAATAAAAAAATAGCGCCAGACAGTAAAAAATTGTACGAAAAAAACAACAACAACGCCAGAGACAACGTAAGAAAAACAAAATATGTTCCCTACTGCTGTGTCAATGTTACAAAATATTAAATTCTTTTTTTTTCAAAACAAACTAAAAACAAAGGCTTTACTTTCTTTCTTTTTTTTTTTTTTTTTTTGAATGCATTATGCCTCCAAAGGCCGTAAACACACACTTCAAAAAAAGAAAAACAAAAAAAAACCCATAACAATAATAATTCTTAAAGACATTTCTATGGTACTTAAAAAATTCAAAAAATAAATAAACAAATACAATAACGCATAGCTGCAAACGCAAATCATTTCTTAAAAACAAATCGAGCGGTCAAACTTTTTTTAAGAACATCCATGACCTCACGAATGTTATTTGCCTTTGCGCCATTTACCTCTTCAAGAAACCACACTGGCCGCGATTGGTATCGCAACAAAAAGGGGTGTTTCCTCCGCGGGTCAGTTAAACTAAAAAGCGGCAGCGAGCCAATCGCCAAAGTCTTCACAGTCCAGTCAAAACGCAACCCAATATCCCATGAATCATCGTAGCCGTTACGCCGAGCTACAAGCTCATTATCGTCAAAATGTTCAATTCTTACGTTGCCGCTGGGGAACGCAAGCGCATGCATTAGCAATGCGTCTGCTGAAGGTACGGCTTCCGTTGTCTTACCCGTTACAACAGAACCTGCAGACACGAGGGGAACATCCCCCACACCTTGCGCGACTGCAGCAGCCACAAGCGCTTCCTTTTCTGCAACTCCAGAATGTCGCACCGCAACCTGCTTTTGGTAACGTTCCAGCTTCCTTTTTGCCAACTTTCTTCGCTCTTTTAATCCAGGATCAGCATTATTTACGATATTTTTTTCTGAAGTTCTGCAGACAACTTCATCCTCTTCAACCTTCAGTCGGGCCTCCTCCTCAGCCTTCACACGGGCCTCCTCCTCAGCCTTCAGACGGGCTTCCTCCTCAGCCTTCACACGGGCCTCCTCTTCAGCCTTCAGTCGGGCCTCCTCCTCAGCCTTC
>JAWVMR010000029.1:0-68271 GCA_036321205.1 Trypanosoma caninum | reverse complement strand
TCCTCCTCAGCCTTCAGTCGGGCCTCCTCCTCAGCTTTCACACGGGCTTCCTCCTCAGCCTTCAGTCGGGCCTCCTCCTCAGCTTTCACACGGGCTTCCTCCTCAGCCTTCAGTCGGGCCTCCTCCTCAGCTTTCACACGGGCTTCCTCCTCAGCCTTCAGTCGGGCCTCCTCTGCGTCCCTTAAAGCTTTGTTCCTTGCAGCCTCCCTCTTCGTCCTTCTTTTGGCCTCCATGATAGCCTTCTTTCGTGCTGCCGCTCTTTTAACACTCTTACAAGCAGCTTCCTCAGCCTTCAGACGGGCTTCCTCCTCAGCCTTCAGACGGGCTTCCTCTTCAGCTTTCAGACGGGCTTCCTCCTCAGCCTTCAGACGGGCCTCCTCCTCAGCCTTCAGTCGGGCCTCCTCCTCAGCCTTCAGACAAGCTTCCTCTTCAGCCTTCAGACGGGCCTCCTCCTCAGCTTTCACACGGGCTTCTTCCTCAGCCTTCAGTCGGGCCTCCTCCTCAGCCTTCAGACGGGCTTCTTCCTCAGCTTTCAGACGGGCTTCCTCCTCAGCTTTCAGACAGGCTTCTTCCTCAGCCCTTACACGAGCTGCCACCTGTTCGTCTTCATGTCTTTCTTTTTTTATAGTCTTATCAACCTCAACTTTTTTTTTTATTTCGTGTTTCCCTTTAATTTTTGTTATCGTAGGTTTTTCTTTACCTAACTTACCAATTTTAGTTTTACTAAGAGTTTCTTTTTTATCAAAACTACGTGATTTGTGAAACAAAGTGCCTTTTATAGGCATTTCTGGCGCTGAGTTTATTGCCGCCTTTGTCACAAGCTCTGCTTTTTTTTTCACCGACTCTGCGCTAAATAAACGCTGGCTTTCTTGATTTAAAAATCCTATGTCTACAGCATATAGTTTATTTGCGGTACTTTTTCCGGGTGTTTCAAACGATTCGCCTGCACTGTTTTCGTGCGGCTCACCTTCTTGCAGTCCGGGCTGATTTGTGTCATTAAAACCAGCAAAAAACTGAGCATGTCCAACGTTTTTGCTCTTAAGATGCTCATTATTGTTTGTTTGCTCAACAGTGTTTGCAGTTCTTAATAGCTTGTCATTGTCAGTAAATCTTTCTTTAACAACTTCACATTCCGCTTCCCTGCTGGTCTCATCACACAGAGCTTTTCGTGTACTACACTGTCTTCTTACACCCTTGCGAAGCGCCATTGTGCGCCGTAAAGGAGATGTGGCAAGTACTGTGCTTCCTTGCATTTTGCTATTCGGTCCTTCCCCCTTAATTCTACTTTCTATGGTTTCATCATTTACTTGATCTATACACGTTTTTTTTGACTCGGCTATTGTTGTGGTGTTTGTTGCAGAAATAGTGTATTTAGTTGACTCTTGATCCTCATTATTTCTTTCCTTAGTTCCCTCCCCGGGAAATGAGCCCTCATCGTCAAAAAGAAACGCAAGCTTTGGTTTCCGTCTTGAAGGAAACTTCTCCATATCTTTTTCAATCGCTTCGCCCGCTTTCCCCTCTTCTGTTTCTTCCTCAAAAAGAAACCCCATCTTTGGCTTTCGCTTCTTCAGTTGTTTTGTCACGGTCGGACGCGACGCTCCCGGCGGTCTTGGCCCCACAGGGGAGTTGTCAACCACCGTCGTCGACGCGACCTCAGAGCCCGCGGGCCGCGTGTCACTTGCCCCCGCCTCGTGAGGCCCGACCCCCTGCCGCCGTGGCGCGTCAGCCTTCAGCTCATTCACGGCCGCAGCGCTGCGTTCCTGCGTAAAAGACATCGTCAAGCCTTTCTTCCTTCTCTCACACTCTTCTCTTGCGTTTTTTTTTTTTTTTTTAACCACACGCTATTGTTGGCTTTATAAATAAAAATGAATAAATAAATACATGTGTGCGTGCAATCACAAAAAAAAAAAAAAAAAAAAAAAAAAACTTACAATCTATGGGTCTAACACATAGACGCCGCCACAGGATCAAAGTAATCAAGTACAAAGAGTAGCTTTGACTGGTGTTCATAAAAACTGCATCCTATCTTAATATTCCTTTCCCCTCCAGCACCAAATACGATCTCACCACAAAAATAACAAAAATTTTAAACAAAAATTATGTTTATTTATTTATAGCCGAATAAAACAAAACCTGCTCCAAAAAAACACGGCATCAAAGGTTACATATTACATACTGTGGTTGCAGATACGCACAACAACAAAAAAAAAAAAAAAAAAAAAAAAAAAAAAAAAAAAAAAAAAAAAAAAAAAAAAAAAAAAAAAAAAAAACGCCAAAACAATAACAATAAACTCCAAAAAAAAAAGATATAAATACATGTATAAAGTTCTACTCGGCAAAAAACACTAACGCTTCGTCTTCCACGTTTATGGTTACATCTGCCTCAGCAGGAATAAGTGTAGAAGAGTCTTCCACATTTAAAATGCTCTTAGGTTGTGTCACGGACGCTAACTTCCACATATCACCCTCCTCGTCACGGTAAAGAACATGAGTCACCATCTCCCCTTCCATTTCCACTGGCGCATCGTCAAGTTGAACCACAGAATCCATACGTGCAAACTGCAAATAATACTAGACGGCACTAATAATAATAAAAAAAAAATAATAATAATACCAATAAAAGTGCTAAATTTGCTTATGAAATAAGGTACAACAAATCACACGTAAGATTGATAAGTTAAAAATCGTTAAATACGTGCAATTATTCACAAAATAAATTGTAGAAAAAAAAAAAAAAAAAACATGGACAAGATGCATAAAAAGTAAAAGCACACAAAAAGACACACATACATATTTATCTACTTACAAAAAATAAGAAAATAAAAATAATATATATATATATAGATATGCATAAATACAAACATTTCGTTCACATTACAAGCATCACAATGTCAGTTAAACACATCCTCCAATTATCTACCCTCTTAAAAACAATAACAAAAATAAATAAATAAATAAACAAATCAACAAAAGCCAAAAAGAATAACACACCCACACATTCTGCAAAATGAATAACAAGCGCCAGCGGATTTCTCTTTTTTATGCCTATTGTTTTCGGAGTGCCGCTTTCCATGTGCAACCGCAACATTTTGTGTTGTCGCGTGAAAGTCCGCCCCGTCACTAACTTGTGCGGCCCTTCCTCCTGTGCCCGCGACTGTCGCCATCAGTGAACCCGCTGAAAGCGCCCTGAACTCAACGCCCTCCGCCCTCAGGCGCCGCTTGACTGCCTCCTTCACCTTCGCCCTCCCCGCGACGGAATGGTGTCCGGCGCCCGCCACAATTTCCAACTCCGCCACCGTGCCCCGCGGCCGCCCCCGCAGCTGCGACAGACGCGAGTGGAGCGCCTCCAGCGCCTCCTCGACCCGAAGTCCGTGAACGTCGAGGCAGTCATCGCCCCTCCCCTTCTCCTCGTTGTTGTGACGCAAAATCGCAGCAGCGGCCGTGCTGTTCTTCTCCGCCATCAGCCGGCCTAACTCGGTCGCTTCCGCCACAAGTCTCTTTGCCGCCGCATTGTCGCCAGCTGCACGCCTCGCTGTCGCCTCGTTAAGCAATTCGGTGCGCCTGTCGCCCAGCGTGTTTGCCTCCCTGCGCAGACGCGAGCCCAGAGCGCCCTCGTAATCAGGGTTTTCCTGATTTTTGATAATCCGCCGCACCCACTCCACCGCAGCCTGCACCTGCGCGTTGCTCTCGCCTGTGATGTGAACCATGGGGCCGTCAACAATGCATACTTTTGCCCCCGTGGCGCTTCTTATTTCCTTGATGGTTGACCCGCCATTCCTGCCAATGATGTGCCCGACCTGCACGGGTGTGACCTCAATCACATGGGTAATCAATGCTTTATTTTCCATCTCTGGTTTTTCTTTTATAATAATAATAATGAGAATAGCGATATATTCTTCTTTGTGGGCGATAACGCATAGCCTTTTGCTAAAACCTAAAATATACTTCTATCAAACGCAACATTCCCTTATCTTCCACCCCCCCCCAAAAAAAAAAAAAAAAAAAAAAAAAAAAAAAAAAAAAAAAAAAAAAAAAAAAAAAAAAAAAAAAAAAAAAAAAACAAAAAATATATAAACAAAATTGCGCTAGCAACCATACACTGCTATCCCCTTATTAAAAACCAAAGAACAACACTACGATAGAAACGGCGCAGCAAAAGTAAAAAACAAGCTGATATACAAAGCAAAAATATTAAGTATTTAAAAAACAAAGCAATGTTATACTTTATACATATTTCAAGATATGTACCACTTTTGCACAAAAAGTAAAGCGTAAAAAAACAAACAAACAAACAAACAAAAAAAAAAAAACTGATAAAACTTTTTTTTTAACTTTGTATATAAAATTAAAATAAAACTAAATGTTTAAGAGCAAATCCATAAATTTGCAGATCCTACTCTCTCTTCGATGCAAACAAAAAAAAAAAAAACCACAAAAAAAATCCTATATAGCACTACAGATATTGCATCTGTTACTCTCCGCACAACCAACGCACTCAAAAATAAGTTTACTTTTTAATGCACATTTGAACCTGGCCCACGTATCACACGCCCTACGCCAAAACAAACTGCATGCAGACATTCGAAAGCCCAAGGCACCCTCTAATGGTTCCTCAATCGTTGCCGTCTTCTTGTCAAGATAGTTCTTTGCACTGCGCTCACCGTCCTCCAATGCCCCAAAAATCTCCCATAATTCGTTCGTAGTTAAAACTTTTGTCTCAGTAATTTTGTCAAAAAGTTCACTCCCCCTTTGCTTTTCCTGCGCCACATCAATCACGCTTGTCAGAAGTGCAGCAAAAGACAACTTTGCCTCCGCCGCCACTCGCACACTTTTAGCCTTTATCCTCCTGATCTCCTGCTCCGTCGCCGTGCCGGTTTCCATGGCGGTCCCCAACTCACCGGTCACCGCCACCGCCATCGCCCTCGACGCGTCGACCCAACGCTGCGCGGAGGAGAATGACGCGACCGCCGCCGCCGCCGCCGCCCTCCGCTTCCGCAGCGCCGCCGCCCATTTATACCGGCAGCCCCTGTCGTTTCCGGCAGCCGCCGCCCTCTCTGCCTCCTCCGCGGCGTCGCTCCTGCTGGCGTAGAGGGCCGCCGCGTCCTGCGCAATCGCCCGCAGCATCCCAAGTTCGGCGAGCGCCATCCATGAAGAAAAAAAGTACTGAACGCGTAGATGTATTTTTTTCTTTTGGTCCAAGAGACTTTTGCACCGCCATGCAAAGCAAAAAAAAAAAAAAAAAAGACAAAAACAATCACTTGAACATTCTTCCCCAACAAACAAACAAACGTCGTAACGCCTACCAGCCAAAACAACGACGTAAAGGCAGATAAATAAATAAATTTAAAAAGATCTGTTTAACAATAGATCTGCTCGCCATTAAACAGGCCTCGCCCTCCCACTTCCCCCCCCCCCCCAAAAAAAAAAAAAAAAAAAAAAAAAAAAAAAAAAAAAAAAAAAAAAAAAAAAAAAAAAAAAAAAAAAAAAAAAAAAAGAAAAGAAAAGAAGTAACAAGATCAAATTCTCATAAGCAAAAGACTAAAATTCAAACCAATAAAACTGTAAAAAACGTGACGCTAATCACAATGGGTTTACTGACAGCAGCAAAAATCAATTCATCTATATCAGAAAGCGCATACAAAAAAAAAGTATATATATACAGTTATTTACACCTTTACTCTGTCGGTAATAAGCGCCTGACCTAAACAACAAATCCATAAACAAAAACAAACATTGCCTAAAAAAACAGTAGTAGTCAACTTTAACCACCCCTCCCCTTGCACAAACACACACACACAAAAAAAAAAAAAAAAAACTTGAATAAAAAAATATATAGAAAATACTTGCCGCAAAAATCTATTTTTTTTTTTTTTTTTTATCTATACGACATTGCATAATGATTTGCCTTCCCCGTTACACCATTCTCATAAGCGCCCATTTCTTTTTTCATCACCTATTACTGTTTGTGTTGTAGATACGTACATCTATTTATGTATTTTCCCTTCCTCCTTTCTCGTTGACTCCCCTGCCCCCACCCCCAACACACACACACACACACATTCACTGCTTTCCACAGCATTATTCTTCAAAAGTGGTAGTAGTAGTCGAGGTTCTTGCCACACAAATCCTCATCAGACGACAGCAGCTCATTGCTGCTCGCCCATGTTCGACCAACGCCATCATCTGCCATGTCATATCCCTCGACATAAGAGTCGTTGCCTACAATAAAGCCATCATCACCGCGATATGCGTTGCCCTCTGCAAAAAGCAAAAGAGACACTAGCAGCCGGGCCTTTTTGTTGTAGAAGAAGTAATGCTGCGAGAAGAGCGATCGCGACGCCATCGGGTCACAGCTGGGACACACAAAACGGAAGTACTCGCAGCCGTGGTTTGCGTCCCCAACCTGCTCGCTGACAAGCGTCCAAAACTGCTCCACCGCCGGGCGGCAGGTGTCGGGCATCGACTGCAGCGTTGTGTTCACCTCCGCACGCACCTGCGCCTCGTCACAAACCACAAAGTCCTCCTCAGTGAGCACAGAGAAATCGTAGCCCTCGTCACCGTAAATGCTATTCAGCGCCGCCACAAGAAATACAAGCCGCTCGTCAATGTCGTTAGGGTCAACAGCCTCAAACCCTAACGAGGAGCTGGCGCCAAGCTGGAGCGATGGTGGTGACAAACCCGCGTGACAGGCGGGGGCAAGCGGCGGGGTGTTTGCGTTTGCGTACTGGGCAATGGAGGCCGCAAGCTGTTTTCTCTTCCTGGTGCTGCGGCATGTGAACGCCTCCAGCCGGAGGGTCATGAGACATCCCTGAGCCTCCACACCATAGAGAAGAGAATTTAAAAACTCAAAACTCGAAAGAGGAACAAACTCCATCTGTGCAATAAATAAATACTGATAACAATGATAAATAAAAACAAACACTAAATAAATAAAACTAGACTAACTTACCCCAAAAGAAATACACAGACACCTCCACTGTTTATAACCTTTTATCGTTTATTCCAAAATCTTTCGGCGTGTAAGCAAATATTTACGTATATAACCTATCAAAAAAGAAAAAAAAAAAGAAAAAAAACTGGAATAGTTGACCAGCAATAATAATAATAATAATAGTAAAACTAATAACACGTTATTAAGCTACAGCGTCATAATTTTTTCCCCTCTTTAAAAAACAAAGAAAAAACTGTAACTCGGCAAACAGCAGCAACAATATTATTTGCTGATTGCATGTATAAAAATTTTCTAAAAAAATTATAAGGTGTCATCACAAGGCGTTAAACACAACAGCAAAAACAAAAATAAGGACATTATGTCATACAGATGTATAGAAACACCCATAAAAGTAAATAAGGTAATATATATATATATATATATATATATACACCTAAAGTGCTCATTTGCCCCAAGCTCCTCTGTTGAATTTCTTCACTTTGTGGCCTTCTTCTTCTTCTTTCTTTCGTTGTTCCTGTTAGGCACAGACGACACTCTATTTGCTCTATTAACTCTATTCAACTTTTGTTTTGGTTGCCGCTGCGGGACGACGGCCTTTTGCTTGCGCGCACTCTTGTCCGCAACCCCCGCCGCCCTCCCGCGCGATGCGCCCTTCCCTACGCCGCGTGAGCCGCCCCCCACCTCAGACGCGGCCGCCCCGCCATCATCACAAACACCACCGCCACGCCCCGGTTTTGTGTTGCCCCGCGGCGCAGTTGTCGTGCTGTTGCGCCGCGGCCGCGTCTGAGGGCCGCCCGTCGACTTCTCGCGGAGCTCCGCGCGCGTCATCTCCGCAGTCCACTCTACCACCTGCTCGCAAAAACTCTCAAAGTGCGGGCAGCCGCTGGCCATGCTCCTCTTCAGCTCCCTGCGCACGTGCTCGTTGCGTCGCGCCGCAATCTCGTACGGCTTCCGCTGTGCCGTCGTCATTCCCCGCCAGTTGCGCCGGCACGCGTCCAAAAACACGGCGTCGTGTTCAAAGTTCGCCGCCCCGGCGCTGCAACGCCCAATATGAACCTCCTTCGCATACACATCAAGCGCCTTGTTGGGCAGCTGCGGGGCCTGCGTCGACTCCAGCAGCAGCCAGGGCCGCTCAATACACTCAAAGAGCTCGCGGATGCGGCGGGTCTGATTGTTCTCAACGCCCTCACGCCGCTTCGCCACTGTCGTGATGCGCTGCTTCAGCGCGGCAATCTCGGAGTCAATGTGGTTCAGAAGAAAACGGTATGCGTCAGGCGAGGCGTCTTCGTGTTGCCCCACCGGCTGCTTCTGCTGCCCTTTTTGTGTGCCGTTTAATGACGACGCCGCTGCGCAAAGTTGCTGCGGTGCAGTCAATAACGGCTGACCGTCTGCTGCTGCTGTGTTGCGCATATCACCCGCCACGCAATTATTCGGAATGTCAATGTTCACCGCAGTCCTCTGCATTTTGTTACTGCCGCAATCACCGCCAGCATTTGCATGTGCTCTGCCCTTTGCCATTATGGCACGTTTAGGTGTAAAAAAAATCTCCTGTCCCACAAAACATTGCAGTGTGCGACGCAGCATGCGTGTAACAAATAAAGAACCAACAACAACAAAAAAAAGCCTCAAAAGAAACAATAACGATTGACCCAACTCCTGCACACAGCAGACTCAAACATGCAAAAGAGCACCCTAAATAAAAAAAAAAAATCTTACAAAAAAACAACAAAAAAAAAAAAAATTTGATACGCGGCCGCAATAAAAACGCACCGTATCGCCTAAAAAACCTAAAACCACTACAAGCGCAAAAAAAAAAAAAAAAAAAAAAAAAAAAAAAAAAAAAAAAAAAAAAAAAAAAAAAAAAAAAAAAAAAAAAAAACCAAGAAAAATCAACAAACAAACAAGACAAAAAACAACAGCATAGTTTCTATAATAAAACACAACTTCAGTTAATATATACACATATGTATGTATATGTATATATAACGTATACACCAGTAATTATCACCGTAATAATACCTAGCAATATTTATCGTCGAATTTCCTCTCCAGTTGCAATCAGTCCAGGGCGCTGTAGCCATGAACATCAGCCGACGCCAACGCCTGCCTCGCCTGCTCCGTTCCTGGTGGGTAGACGTGCTTTACGTCCACCTCGCCCCGCACCAGCTGCGTCTCGCGCGCAAAAAATTCCAGCTGTTTCTCCATGCGCATAACACGATGTGCAAGATACAGCGCAGTGGCAAGCACACATACGGCAACCAGCCACGCACCAGCACCAAAAAACGCCACAGCACTCGCAATGCACATAAAGTCGAGCCGGAACCACATGAGTGAGATCCATTGCTGCCTGCTAACATCACGAAACGACGCAAAGTGAACAGTGCGAGTGGCAAAAATAACGACAGCCGCCAGTCCAGGGACGGCGCCGCAGTACTGCAGCCACGCCGGTAAAGCAATGCGGCACCACCAAAAGACCCCCGGAAATAACGCTTGCAGCAGTGTGATAGCGGGCGCCACAAGCCCACAGACCACAATGACGGTGTGCAGCACATTTTCCCAGCAGCGAAATGCAGGTGGTGAGGGTTGCAGGGGAACTCCAACATCCACTGCAGAGTCAACGGAGTAACATGCCGCATTTTCCCCCAATCGCCACTTTTGGCGGTCGTACACCTCGACAACTGTGCTCCGCAGAGAGTTGATAGCAGTAACAGGGTCGACATCGGGCGCGTCCTCTGGAGCACACTCATCAAGCTCTGGGTGGTCTTGCTTCAACGTGTCAAGAAGCCTCGCCAGCACAATATCAAATGCAAAAAATAAAATGAGTTCAATAGTCGCAAAAACAAACGTCACTTCGTCTCCCATCGTACTTAAATTTGTCGCTTGTATTTATTAGTTGTCAACTAATAATATGACAAGTATAATAAATATTATAAATAATTCTATTCGTTTTCTTAACCTTATTAGTATTATTATTATTATTATTATTATTATTATTATTATTATTATTATTATTATTTTTTTTTTTTTTTTTTTTTTTTTTTTTTTTTTTTTTTTTTTTTTTTTTTTTTTTTTTTTTTTTTTTTTTTTTTGGGGGGGGGGGGGGGGGGGGGGGGGGGAAGGTGGTGTTCAAAAGTACAAAAGCCGCTTTATATATGTTATGTGTATAGAGATATTTTTTTTTCTTTACAGATTATCTATTAGTATGTTCTGTGTTCAGCACCAGACTACAGCCTCCACACACCTCCTCTGCGTTGCAGTAAAAACAAGACACACACATACAAATAATATACATATATATATATGACAAACGTACAAAAGATGCACTTCATTTAAAAGCAACAAATAAATAGATAAATATTTTTATGAATCCCTATATTACACCAATTGTTTTTTTTTTTTCTTGTTTTTATTTGACTCTGCCGCTGACTGTACCTTTCAAATTAACTCTACCTCCGCGCCATGTTCCTCAAATAACGCCTTAAGTTTCTCGGCGTCTACGCATGCCATTGCCTTCACAACAACTCCAGGACACTTTTCAACAGCCGCCTTTGCCTCTTGCAATGTGAGCCCGGAAACCCCACGCAGCTCCTTGATGAGCTTCACTTTGTTAGCCGCGGGGTATTTTTTAATGGCAACATCAAAGGCATTCTTCTCCGGGGCCTTTTTTGCTGCTGCCACGTTTTCTGTCACCGTCGCCTCAGCCTGAACAGAGTTTTTAATCGGTGTTGTAGCCGCACCACCACCGCCAACACGTTTGATGCCGTGCAGAAGCGCCTCCTCATACTGCGGCGGAGTCGTCCCTGGTGGCCTTGGCATGCAGTTCAGAATAAGCTCGTGGAACCTCCTAATTGTTGCCATGTCCATGTTTACATATGCATTTGCAATTGTTTCAATGGTCTCGGAGCTATCGCGCAACGCAAATATCTGCAGTCCTTGTGGGGTCGCAAAGCTGGGCACCCCACCAACAGTGAACCAGCGACGCAGCACAGTTCCCTTTATTTGACCCCGCACTCGCCGCATGCAAGCCAAAAACAAAAAAAAAAAAAAAGTCTTTAAACTAACAGACAAAAATAACAAATATAAGTAACTTATGTAAGGATATGCACAGGTATATGTATAAACTATAACAAGCAAAATAATAATAATCACCAGTTGTATGAAAAAAAAAAATAAAATAAAATAAAATGTGGTGTAGCCAGTATCACGCCAAATACAATAAACGCATATTTATAAACCACTTCACTTATTGCCTCCACGTACTATCTATAACTCCACTTCTATCATAATATAATAGTCATTTATTTTAGTTTTATTAATCTCACACTTCATCCAAACAATTTTTTGAAATTTCTTTTCTTCTTTGTTGATATAGGTTTTCTTTTCCGATATTTCCCTCAACCTTTTAAAATTGTTTTTTTACCACTGACCCATAAATGAAAAAAAAAAAAAAAAAAAAAAAAAAAAAAAAAAAAAAAAAAAAAAAAAAAAAAAAAAAATATAAAAAAAAAAAAAAAAAAAAAAAAAAAAAAAAAAAAAAAAAAAAAAAAAAAAAAAAAAAAAAAAAAAAAAAAAAAGAAAACAAGCACGCACACTAAGCAGAAAAATCAAGTTTAAAAATAAAAAAAAACAAAGAAAAAAAATATATATATATAGAAAAATCTTAGGTTTGGTGTGTGGTTAACGGGGAGACGTCTTTTTTGACCTCAGCCATAGCAGCCAGCGCGGCCGCGGTCGAAGACGACGGTGTTGGTGGTGCCATCGGCAACGACTTTTCCAGCCGCGCCGATCGCCGCGATGTGCGCTGCAAGTACTGGTCCTGACTGAGCTGGTGCACATCGTACCGCTCCTGTGGGTGGTACTCAAGGCACTTTTGCATGAGATCCTTCGCCTCCTGCGACACCCGCGGCGTGTCCGGAAAGCTCAGGGTACGTGCGGAGGATACGATGAGTTTGTCCTGCCATATGCGCCGCTGCGACTCGCCTTCTGCAAAAGGCCGTCTGCCAAAAAGCATTTGATAAAATACGATGCCGCAGGACCACACGTCTACCTTATTGCTTATACGGGGTGTGGCGGCAGTGTCAAAACACTCTGGCGGCAAATACCAGTACGTGCCGGTGCCCTGCGACGTCAGCTCAATGGTCGGATTATCATGTAATCCATCGCGCTTCTGAATAAGCTTGCTAAGACCAAAATCAGTAATCTTTATCTCAAGACTGCTCGGGTTACTGGAGTGAAAAAGAATGTTTGCCGGCTTGAGGTCGTAGTGGATGATGGGCTGCTCCTGCGCCGCAAGATAGCGAAGAGCACTCACAACCTGCAGCAGAACAAGACGCGCCTCCGCCTCTCGCATGCAACCGTACCGCTTGAGATGTGTGTCAAGATCTGTCCCCATGCTATACTCCATGACAGAGACAAACATCGTTTCACCCTGGTCAAACTCATCGTACAGCCGCGTGAGGTGTGGGTGGTTCAGCGTCCGCATAATTGCCAGCTCACGATCAGCGTGTTTGCGGTAATGAAGACGCGTCTGCGCAGACCACTCTTGCTGCACACGGTGTATTTTGCACGCCACATAACGCGCCTCATGCAGATCAAACGCCTTCCACACCTCCGAAAAGCCGCCCTTGCCAAGCAGATGCATAAGAACATACCGCTGTCCCTGGCCAATTGCCTGAACCGCAACAAAATCAGACGCGTCCTCGTCACTCACGCGGCGAATCTCCTTAAGAAATGCTTTCTTTTCGTGATCAATGTCAAGCTGCCGCTGTTTCACCGTCTGCAGACTACTACCAAGCGCGGCAAACTCCGAGGTATAGAGCTGAAACGCCTCCTGCGCCTCCATCAGTGCGTTCTGCCACTCAGCCGTCATAGAGTCGTCGTCGCTGTTGCGCAAAATCTGGCGGACACGCTTCTCTGCCGCCTTCTTGAGTTCTTCCACTTCGTCGCGACGAGCAGAAAGCTCCTCCAGCTGCGCAATGAGCTCCTTCGGCTTGCTGCCCTCTACCCACATCTCGCGGCCGTTGCCGTTCCACACCGCAATGTGTCCAAGCTCAAACTGCCGCTGGTGAAGCGCCCGCCGTGCGTTGCTTCTCGCCTGCTGCGACGCGCGCAACATTTCCTCACGCAGGACGCGTTTGTAATGCTCAACCCGGGCCATCACGTGCCGCAGCTGCGTCTCGGACGTCGTCAGCATCCCCTCTGCCGCTGCTGCCCTCGCCTCCGCAGCCAACAGCCGCTCGCGCAACTCGTCAATCTGCGCGTCTCTGTCCGCAATCTCCTTTTTTAAGACTGCGGCGTCGTTGACGAGGCCCAAGGAAACAAATGTTGCCTGCTTTAGCCTCCGCTCGGTGTGCGTCCCCGTAGTTCCCGACGCAGACGCAAATCTACACTCATCCTCAGCGCAGCCGCTGTTGCAGTTGCCGCCGCGGTCATCTGTGGATGTCACAAATACCCCGTGCGGGGCTGATCGACAAGCAGTGTGTTTCTTCTCATGCGGCGACTGTTGTGGCTGGTTAACGTTCACTATTTCAACCTCAATGTCGTTTTCACGCAACCGCTTCAGCTGCCGCTGCGGCTCGCTATCCATCATAATTAATTTCTAAAAACTACTAGTAATACTAATAATACTAATGGTAATGTAAATTTTCGACACAAACAACAAACACTAATAACAAATATACATAGATATATGTTAACTTATTACTGAGTTGCGGCTGCAAGGTGCTCCTTTTTGATGAGATGCCCCAAATTATAAGCAAAACAAGCAAAAGTGTACAAGCAAATATAAACATATGCACAGCAAGCAAAATAAAAGTTGAAAGATCTTTTTTCCCAGTCTCACCTCAAAACCCTTTCTACCATCCATCTGTCCTCCACAAGAGCCAAAACAAGAATGAATGGATCCATCAGCTGCGGTATGTTGCTCTGTAGACACACAGTGCAATGCTGGAGCACCAGCCGCTTATCGACCAATGAGTAAAAAGCCGCTTGCCCCTTACATGTGCATAATGTCCAGTCTGTTGACTCCCGCACCGCAGTATCCTCTATGCACATCATTGGCTCGACAAACTCCAACGTTACTTTAAAAACGCAGTCGCCATTAAAAGTAACCTCATCCATAGAGCGATTTTTCACAATGCAAGTATCTTCAATAAACTTAAGTGAGTCTACAGGCACCCGCACCGCTTCCCCCTCTTTGTTTGTGTAAATAAGCATGTTAAGATGTCCCTCCTTAATAAATGCAAGCTCGGGCGTCGTCACCACCGCGTTCCTTGCGCGATGGTTCCCCATAATCAGAATTTAAACCCGCTTTGACCGTGTTCAATCAGTCGTAGATCAAGCCTTATCCTACTGTATATAATATATATATATGCACAATCACAATAATGAGCGTATTAATGGCCAAAGGCTTTCTCCCTCAAACACCTCAACCACTTTTAAAACCACAAATAAAAAAATATATTTATAACTTTTACCAAGAAATCACAAATGACATTGCCGACATCACAAACACACAGCACCCACTAAGAACCCTCTCTCCAAAAAAAAAAAAAAGAAAAAAACAATATGGCGATAATATTTGTGTTTCACCTGACCTCATCCCTTTCTTCACCACACTACAGACACAGACACCAACAAACAGACACAGAGACATCATTTAACAAGGACTCCTGCAGCATGAAAACAAGCCCCACCCCTCTCCTTCAAAACAAAACAAAAAAAATAATAATAACTACCATAATTCAACAGCCTCGGGCTTTAGCAGTTCACCGTCTTCATCATACACCTCCCCATCACAGTCACCACCAAATGCAAAAAGATCACCGTTGCTCCAATCACCATTAGTGTTAACAGCTGTTGCGGCGGCGCCCAAAACTATTGGATCGCCTGAAAAAAGTGTCGCATCCTTTCGCAGCTGCGGAGCGCCAAATATGCACTTCCCAAACTGCTCTGCAACCACAGAAAAACAATCGGAGTCGCCAGCTGCCTCTAAACGCTTAAAAAACGCGGCTGGATCGCTGCACTCCTCCTCCTTCTTGCGCTGCTCCGCGACAAGTTGTCGGTGTGTGGGGGCGCAGATGTTACACTCCGTGACGTCATGGAGACAGCGCTGATGAAATGAGTGCTGACACATAAAGTGCACCACCGGCAAGTCCAGCGCAGCGTGGCAATGAGTGCAGTTGTTCGCCTGAAAGACAATTGCCCTTGTCTGCAGAGCATCAATCTGGCTGTGCAATTCATTGAGCTTCTGCAGTCGCGTGTTTATAAGGCTGTTGAGCGACTCGACACGCTGCGCGTCCCTCCGCATCGCTCGCAGCACATACTCTCGAACGGTACTGAGCTGCAACCGCGGGTTTGTGCTCAAAATTTCCACTACCGAAAGCGGTGACAACAGGTTTTGCTCCCCAATGTAATCAAGCACTTGCACCACGTCCTGCCACTCCGTTTCAGGGCTGCGCACAAGTATTGAAAGCAGGGATGTCCACAGCTCCTTTGCTGACTCCCTGCGTTTCATGTCGCTCTTCGCGCCATTTTCGCCACGCTCACCAGAGTTACCGTCCACATCAACATCGCTAGAACACCTGTCAACTTTTCTATTGCTCTCCTTTTGTATGTGGTTGCGACATGTTTCAATAAGTTTCTCCTTTGCTGCCCGCCTTATCTCTGGCGTGGCGCCCTCCTCTAGTTTCTTCGCGTAGTACTGTATAATGTCCGAAAAAAGCCCGAGGCGCTGCAGAAGCATCAACACCCCTTCCTCAAAACCATGCTGCTCCGCAAGTGCCAGCGCATGATAGTCATCGTAAAGGCCTGCGTGGGTCTCCAGAAAAATCGCCGCCCGCTCCAGCCGCTGCTCGTACGGCTCAACAGTGCACAGCTCCGCCCCTTCAAACGTTGTCCCAGGGCGTATGCAGTGCTTCAGCTCACGCGTCATGTACATCTCCAGCAGTGTGTTGTAGACCACTCGCTGCTCCTCGCCCCCGCCCTCAAGTACACCGCTCTTCACCACTGCCCGCAAAAAGTGCAAAAGAGACACAGGGAAATCAACAAACACATGCATAAAGTCCCTCGCCTCGCTGCGATGCTGCGGCCGGTAGGTGCCAAGACCTGCGGAGGCATCTCTACTCGCGCTGGTCGCGTCCGCAAGTCGCCGCCCCGGTCCTTTCCACAACACACACAGCTCAACCAGCACCTCAGTGCAGCGGAGCGGCTCCATGGCGACAAGGTCCTTCCCAAACTCTTTAAAAATGGCTTCGGCGTCGTCAACGCAAAGTGTTTGAATAAGAGCAAGTGCCTTTTTCGAATTGTGAAAATTCTCAAGCTGAATGCTGACATAATCGCGGGGCTGTGCGTACTTCTCGGCAAGATAGAGCGCGGCCTCGTAGTACCGTGCCTGCCGGCATACAGCAATCGCGTTGTGCGCGTCAAAGTGAATGTCATCGCGGTAAATAAATTCCAACAACTTCGCCTCATCACGTAACTTAATGTAGCAATTAAGTAGCAGTGTTGTGTGACTAGGATTCGCAAGCTTTCCGTGGCGCTTGTGGTGCAACTCCTCCAAATATCGTGTGAGGTGCCTTGTGTGTTGCCCATTGACAAATGTGCGTATGACATACGATGGCTCAAGAAAGCCAATGGTCTCAATGTATTGATCAATCGCCTCAGCGTACTTTCCCTTCGCGACAAGGTAGTCACCGTACTTTTTCTGTATGCTCATTTCCTGTGATGGGTCCGCCGCGTGCAATCGCCGCACAAGGCGCTTTGCCACATCATAGCACTCCTTCTGAAAAAGCTGCTCCAGTCGCGCCTGCAGGCCGATCTCCACTAGCCGCACAACGCGATGCGCCACAACCTCCTCATGTTTTGACTCCTGAGAAATAACAAAAATTTCAGCAGCATCGGCAATAACCCACGCAGCGTTGGTGCAGGAGTTTTCCTGCGAACGGCTAAAACAGCGCAGGTGGTTCTGGAAGTCATAGCACTGTAGCGTAAGTTTCTCCGGCCGCGAATCGCTCTGTGTGAGCAAAAGGATGTACTTACGGTGTGCTAGTAGCAACCGCTTTCGCCCCTCCACCTCCACAAAGCAAACAGCGCAAAAAAGTGTCGGATCAAATGCCGGCAGCAAAGGAGAACTTCGGGTGGCTGGTGACAGCGCTTCCTCACTGCCAAAAACTGCGATCTGATCGCTCGTGGCGCTCGCTACAACTAATTGACCGTCGTCGGTAAGGCAGCAACAGTCCGGAGTGCCTCCAAAGTGCGGATCGCAGCGGTACTCAGTGCACTCTGCTGACCCGGACAGTCGCCAGACCGTCACGGCGTCCGAAAAAACAGTGTACATCACGTAAAACCCTGCCGAGGCTACTGCTTTGCCACAGCTGTCACGACCAAAAATTTGCTGCTTGCCTTGTGACTTGCGCGCGGTAAACTTTGCTCCCGGAAAACCAACAAATGCGATTGTGCCACGGGCCACGCAGCTTCGAATGCGGCGTGTCGTTACGCCGGTGCCACGCTCCAAATCGCCGCGCAGCAGAACGATCTCGTCATTCACAAGCGCCACAGCGGCATTACGCAAATCTTCAGAAACATCAAAAGACACCACGACGGTGCGGAACGCCGTGAGAGGGATGGGGTTTCCGGCCTCGCCGTCCCGCCCCCTGAACTTGAGTGAGTTCATAAGACCAGTGTTGTAGTTTATGCGCAGCTGAATGCTGTTGGTTGGCGGTGGGTTTTTAGCGCTGAAAAACCGGTGCTCCCTGCAGTGCGGTGTGGACTCCGTGACCGCGTCCAAACCCCAGACACGCATGATGCATGTGTTCAACGCGTCGTCGTCGCCAATAGTGATAAGCGCATTCCGCGAACGCAAATGTTTCATGTGTGTCACAGCCCCTTTGTACGCAGAAAACTCAAAGAGCGACCTAAAACCGCTGCGATCAACGGCGCACACAAAACCCTCGCTGTCGCCAACAAAAATTGCCTTGTGACCGCAGCAGCAGGCTGTAATTTCCATGCGGTTCAGCGGGCCCTTGATCGTCTCTGATTCAAAAAACTTGAAGCTATGCCACACAGTCGCCATTTGTTTTTTGGCAAGCACTTCTATACTGTAATATTATGTATATGTATGTATGCTTTTTTTTTGTCAAGCAAAGCTACCTTGAAGGGCGCAAAAAAAAAAAAAAAAAAATGATAAAACCAACGCAAATACGCGTCTATATATACTATAACTGTTTGTATCTAAAAAAAAAAGAAACAAAAAAAAAAAAAAAAAAAAAAACCTTATTTACTAAAATTATCCGAGCTTAAACAAACTTAAAATATATATGCATAAAAACAAAATACAACTAAACAATTTTCTTCTATGCACTACACAAGAAAATATATATTTTTTTTTCAAAAGTTGGGTATCATGTGGAGCTTACACAGTTGCGAATTGCACGCATGTCTGCGGTGTCCTTCTCCAACACTTCATTCAGCGCCTCGATGCCCTGCTGAATACGCTCAGCAAATCGCATCCAATTTCTCATCATTTGCGGGTCAATGCGCCGCTGCAGCATTCCGCCTGACTTTGCAACAGCAGACCCGGTCGCCTCGTCCCCGCAGCGGTTCCGAAGAAGTGACGCAACGGCGGCTGACTCCGCATCCAAAAACGGCTGCAGCTCTGCCAGCGCTGTTTTGTAGACCCCCGGGGCCGACAGCTGCGCGCTGAGGGTTTTGACTGTACTCGCGATGCGGCTCTCCTCGCCGAGCGGCAGCCCGAGTTGCCGGAGCGTCTCCACCCGCTTCAGCAGCGAGCACCAGCGGCGCCGCAGCATCACCTGCTCCAGCATCAGCTCCCGGTGCTGCGCGGCGTTCGCCTCGTCGAGCTCCCTGAAGCGCCCGGCCTTCTCGAGCAGCGCGTCCGCGTGCGCCGTCATTGCGCCGAGCACCTCCTGCTGTTTCTCCACCCGCGACCGCAGCTCCTGCAGGAAGTGCACCGGCGTCGGGTACATGCGCAGCGGGTCGGGGTTGCGCGCCTGCGCGAGCAGCAACTCCTCCTCCCGGCAGCCCCCGCCCGCGTGCGCGGCGATGAGACGCTCCCGCTCAACCGCCATCGTCGACTGGCCGGGGGTGCACATGTTGTAAAGGAAGGCACGGAAGCGGCAGTGTGGGTGCAGGGCGTTGTACGCGTTGTCCAGCTCCAGCAAGTAGCGCCCAAGACTACTCATCTCGCCGCTCCCACCGCCGCTGTTACTGTTGTTGTTGATGTTGCTAGCATCAGCAGACTTCCCAACAGTCCCAAAGCCGCCTACTGTTGCGCCTGCAGCAGAGCCAAAGCTCGTGGTTGGCGCGCCAAACATCTACTCCTTCTTTTTTAGCTTAACACACTGCACAAAAAGTAATCCACACCTTCTTAAAAAAAAAAAGAAAAGAAAAGAAAACGGGAAATGAGTAACAATTAAAAACAGTTACGTTTCGGCTACGTCCCAAGAGAGCAATAACATTGCCCACATATACCTTTCATCACCAAGCAGCATTTAAACCACGCTAATATATATATATATATAAAGTAATAACAATAAACTCTTCATTAATTTACATTTTATACCTCGACAAAAAATAAATAAATAAATAAATACAACACATGCATAATGATAATATACCTCATATTTGTTGCCTTTTCGCCAGTGGAATGCGGGCACGTACGTAGTTTTGTATGGCGGCCAGTGGATCATCTGGCTTGTGGATAAGAAGGTGCTGCATAATGTCATGCAACACCGGAGTTATTTCCGGGTGTTCATGGATATATTTGGTGTTTCCTTCCGCTAATTCAACTGCGTGCTTCTCTATTCGCACTCGTCCCTCGTAATCAAATGACTCCTTCTGAAGAGGTAAACTATCCATCTTATTCACAATAAAGCTTTCCTCCATGCTGCTCCTAAGCACTAGCTCCACTAAAGCTATTTTGCACTGTATATAACACACAAAACAAAAAAAAAAAGGTGTTACTTGTGTCTTACTCTTTTTATAATACACAGGAAACAGGGCTTTTACACAGACAAAAAGAAAAAAAAAAAAAAAAAAATGGCGCTTTACAACAAAAATTATACACAAAGACATTGATGATTTAATCCGTATAAATCATCTTTTATATATATATCTCTCTCTCGCTCCCTCTCCTTTCCCCAGCACACACAAACACCCGCGCAATTAGATATTTTCCCTCTATTTCTACAGACATTTGATCACTTAAAACCCACTCCACATTACCACAAATACCCAAAATGGTTCTAGTCATCAACGCTTTTCCCTTTTCGTTTTTTTCACTTTTTCCTTTATACCATTGGTAATATTCCTCTTCATAGAATCATTATTCACATATTTCCACGGCACAATACACAGCCGCTGTGTGTGTGTGTGTGTGTGTGTGTGTGGCAAAACTAAAAAACATATAAACCAAAAAAAAAAAAAAAAAAAAAAACAGTTACCTGCATTCAGTAACGAGGCGCCTCCAAAGTGAAGCTGTACCACGGCACCCAAAATAATTTCGTGGCCATTTTGCTTTTTTTTTTGTCTGTGTGTATTTTCCTGTGTATGAATGTCTTAAAAGCCAAAGCTTTTTTTTTTTTTATCACAACGATCCAGACAAGCTCGTCAAAAATAAAATTAATAATAACAATAATAACGCAAACTCTGTTTCCAAGCACTACCGGCCTCCTTGTCACCAACAGCAAACACCGAGTCCTCCCACGCCCCGCCAAAATGTGAACGCAAATGTCCCCGGCCATCGCCACCACTATTAGACTAAAACAACACTGGTGCCAAAAAGCGTCAAAAAAAAAAACTAAAACAATAACAATAGTAATACTAGTAACCAATAACTCCAATATCAACAGACAAATACATACGTGTCTGTATCCTCACATTAATGCAAGACCGGGTCTTCGCAAGTTCATTCCGTTTTGACAACACCCCCCTTTCTCCCGGTAACAAAGTCCTCATCAAAGACGGCTGACTCAAACGCCACTGGGTGCGAAATGCGCACCTCGCGCAGCATGTCGTGAACAGTCTCGCTGTACTCCTCAGCGCTGTGGGCCGGGCGACAAATGCGGCGACACGGCAGTCCACGACCGCCCTCAGGCAAAACAACACCCTCCCCTTCCGCAGAAGAAACAACGGACTGCCGCTCCATATCACTTGCGGTCCGCTTTCGCTGACGCGTTGCTGAGCGGGACGCCGCTAATGTCGCTTCCTGTCGCTTCATAATGTTCTGAAGAAATCGCAATAAATTCCCTGCGTCTAGTGACTGTTGCGATGCGGAACGACCAACTGCCTTGCCCCGCGGCGGGCTGCTGCGGGGAGATGGTGTGCTTGGTGTAGTCGCCCCAGGGATGTTGAGCAGGACGTAGTGATGTACGTACAGTAGAGCATCGCGAAAACCGGCATCGTATGCGTGCGTGGCGTCACAATACAACTCTGTTAGGCTTTTTGCTGCGTCAGAAAAACGCATCCGCAAAGCATCACGGCCATTTTTAGTGTTATTAAACATATAAAAACTTCACAAAAATTTTTTTTTTTTCCGTGCACCTTTCTTTTTTTGTTTTTATAATAGCTTTAGAACACACCCACCCACACACGCACACAGACAGACGCAACCAAATTCTAAAAACAAAACAATCAAAAAAAAAAAAAAAAAAAAAAAAAAAAAAAAAAAAAAAAAAAAAAAAAAAAAAAAAAAAAAAAACAAAAAAAAAAAAAAAAAAAAAAAAAAAAAAAAAAAAAAAAAAAAAAAAAAAAAAAAAAAAAAAAAAAAAAAAAAACACGTACAAATACACATATACACACATATACATTAACCATCCTTTCACCACTCACAAGAAAAAACAATAACTATGTTATTTAGTAAAAATAATTACCCGCCTCTGCAAGCGGCCTCGTGGTTAGCAACAACAGCTACCAAAAAGCAAAAAAACACACAAACAAACAAACAAAAAAGTAGCATCAAAGAAAAGAATGAGGCCAACCCATGCGTTGTGCAACCTCTCGTTTGGACCAGCGCGACACGCCTAAAACTCCGTCAGAAAGTGAGGTCCGCTCATCACCGTGAAGTGGGTAGCGTACCACCTCGCCCCGCAGAGTGTATAGTTCACCACCCAGCGCCAATATAAACGCGTGTGGGGCGCACGTGTCCCACTTCCTTATTGTATTTTCGGGCGAGAGATACACATCGCAACCATACACAGAAGACGCGCCGGCAAGCATCGGCGGCAGAAGCAACATGCACTTGTTACCTGCGCCTCTCGCCAAAAGCATGTCAGTACGACCCAGCCTGCCAATCACATATGCAAATAACTCACTGTCCGTGGTGCTGGAGCCCGCTACACACAATGCACTGCGCGGGCCCAGCACAGTCGGTGACATGACGGCTGGCCTGACACGTTTGCCCTCGTGCACAACAAAAGGCTCCACCGCACCCATGTTCCACACGTACGACATACTTGTGTCTTCGCCGCGGCCAGTAAGTTGTGCGGCGTTGCAGCGAAAGACACGATTCACCACCCCGGCAACAGGAACGCCATCAAAAGTAATTCCGACAAGCGTTAGCGGCACTTCCCAGAAACCCTCAACAAAGCAATTTGTTCCATCGATGGGATCAATAAACACACCAACCCGCTCGCGCAGCTCCGCCAGCCCCGCGGCAAAGATACACCTCGTCGTCCCCTCCACGTGAGCCTCAAGCTCAGCCTGATGCGGAATGGCGGCGGACGGCCTGTAGTACACATCAACGCAGCGTTCTGCCTGACGCTTTACGGCTGCACTGGTCACTTCCTCTTCGCCAATAATTGTGAAAGGAACATCAGAAAACGCGGCACGCAAAACATTCTCAAGAACGGCCTGCACAACAAAATCCGCTGTGGTCACAAGGTCTTTGGCGACAACGCCCTTTTTATGCTCCAGCTGCGTCTTAACATCCACAGCCACCGCGCAATTCAAAGATTTCAGCAAGGCCTTCTTTGTGTGCGCATCATGGTCCATTACGTCTACAGCAGCAAGCTTCGCCTCAAGTTCATAAATTTTAAGTAACTCCAACGCAATGTACTTTTGCGCAGCAAGTGTCCCTCTCACGCACACCATCAACAGGCTTAAAAGGTCAATAAAAACCATAGCTTCAAATCAGTAACTATTCAGAAATACTCCTCCTTTTTTTTTGTTTCTTGTTTCTATATGCTCATAAGACTGAACCCTCTTAAAAATATATTGACGTAATAACTATCTGACAAACAGCAACAATACCCCCCACCCCCCACACTCACCAAAATATATATATATATATATATAACAAAAGAAAATAAACTCGCATACGTCAAAAACAACGCAGCAAGGTTAGGCAAAACAAGTGCCGGTTTTATGCATCAAAAAAAAAAAAAAAAAAAGATTTGTTTTAATGTGCAGCTAAATAGCGTACATTCGTCTCACACCGCAATACATAAAAAATTTTTTTCGCATAATGCGCTCAAACAATCATTGAACAAAGGTTAAGCATTGGCATGTCTCCACAAACTTAAAACAAAAAGCTTTCACTGTTGGCAAAACAAACTGGACGCTGGGCGTCAGGATCCGTACTTTGGCAGGCAGCCGACTTTGTAGCCCACCTCGCGCAGCAGCCCGTCCAGCGTGACAACGTCGGCAGTTGCCATCGGCCCCAGCGGCGGCGGAGTCGCGCGGAAAAGAGGACAGACGCAGCGCCATGCAGCCGGGACGCAAAAAACACCATCGGGGGTGGTGCCCGCAAGATCGGCGTCGACGCTCGACCGCGGCCGCAACCACCGCCACCCGTCGCCGCCCGGCAGCCCGGCCACCGCCCCGGCGCAGCGGAGCTCCAACGCAACGACGGCGGGCCTGCGGGGGGCCAACAACACCGCGAGGACGCGGGCGGCCGCCGCCGTGTCGACGCGCAGCAGCGAAACACGCGGCAGCGCCAGTCCATTGGCCGCCGCAAGCAACCCGGCCGCGTCGCTGCCCCAGTCGCTGAAGGGCACCGCGCGGGCCTCGAAGAAGTCGGCGGCCCGCGCTGCAATCTCCTCCACAAGCGGCCGGGGGGGCGACGACGTTGGCACGACGACTGTGACGCGACATGAGGCGGTGGCGGCGTCCAAAAAGTCCTCGTCTCCACCGCTATTGGTTGCGCCGTCCACCGCTTCGTCAAGAAGAAAAATGACACACTGAAATCTCGTCCCCAGCGTGTTGTTATCCATTAAAAACAAGTTCTTACAATAGCAGAGCAAAAAACAAAAAAAAAAAAAAAAAAAAGGAAAAAAGAAAAACAACTGTGCATATAGTCAAATGATTAAATAATTGCAACAACAACAACAACAAAAAAGCATAAGGTGGCACTTCATCCCAGCACCTTCGCCCAAATAATAAGAATAATAATTTCTGATGAAAAAGAAAAAGGTAATTAGAAAAACGCCAGCAGAATAAATACATACTGCAACTAGTAACTCTTCTTCAAAATTAAAAACAAGAAATTTATCCAAACAACAAAAAAACAGTAAACAGAGATTACCCCTCTCCTCCCCTCCCCCCAAAAGAGTCAATGAACATGTTCATCACACAAATTGGATAACTACTGTTATTATTTGCCTTAGTTCTTTTTTTTTTCTTTAATTTGTTTTGTTCACACCTCGTTCAACAGTCTGATACCAATTTAGCTTTTTGGGGGTTCGCTTGTTTTCTGTTTTTTATTACTTTATACAACGCTGACAAGCAGATACATTTAAAAAACAACCAAAAAAAACAAGAAAAATAAAATAAAATAAAAACATCCTACAAAAACAAAAAGCACAAAACAAACCAAAAAAAAAAAAAAAAATTTTTACCCACAATATACATACAAGTAATTTTATATGTTGCCAAATCGTATAAATAAGTCGACAAAAACACTAACTATTCTACAAATTATGTTTTATACGCATTAAGCACAGCATGTAAATATATAGATATGCGTATAGCACTGGCCTCCTCTACTCAACTCCTATCATTTCTTCCCGCAAAAAAAAAAAAAAAAAAACACAAACAAATGAATGTCTTACTGTTTACTCAAATAAGCAACAATATTGTCAACAAGGTTGTAAAGTAATTCACCACCCAGCGCAGGGTAGCGCGTCAACATTGCACGAACAACACTCTTATTATTCGGTTTCAAATATCTATCTACAGCGCATTCCACGTCCCTTACAAGCGCTGATATTTTTTCATAACAGACATCTTCCTTAGCCAACGACGAGGCAAGACACAAGGAGTACGCTTTCATCATCTGCATTGCCGTCTCAAAGTCTGTGGCGTAATAAAAAATCCTGGCTGTGGTGCCCCTACTAACTTTTACCTTCTTATGGAATACGTCTCTATTGTTGACTACCATTGAGAGTGTTGCCATCGCCATAACTTGCGGGACGGCGCAAAAGGCAAACACGGACGGGTCACGCAGCGACGCCATGTACTCAACGACATGGGGCACGTGCGTCAGGGCATCAGCCACCATCATGTTGAGGCATTCCAGGGCCTTTTCCTCATGCCCCGGCTCCTTGAAGGCGCTCACGTCATCGGCGTAGTGCCCCCATATTTCCCGCGGCCAAAAAACACGCGGCGGGGACTCGCGTATGTCCTCGTGGTAGTCGCGGATAATGTTCGTCTTCTGCAAAAAAAGCCCCATGTGGTTGGCGGTCGCAAGATCCCCTTCCGCGAGTTCTGGCTGCTCCCGGCCGCTGGCGACAAAGAGCCGCGTGAGGCCGTGGCCAACAAGCCCGGCGACGTAGTGGCAGTAGACGTCGTAATCGCCGCGTGTCACCACCGGGCGCGTGAGGAACTCGCACATGCCCGCCCCCATCCGCGCGCAGATGTCTGCGATGACGCCCTGAAAGTCCTTCGCAAGCCGCATGTAGACGCGCACAACGCGGGGGAAGTTCTCCAGCAGCTCCCGCTCCTTCCCGGCGCCGATGCCCTCCGCGCGCCACGTGGCGTCCCGCAGTTTTTTATGGAAGTGCGGCAGCTGCGCGAGTTTGAAGTGGACGCCGAGGCGCATGTCGTCCTCGATTGTGTCAAGGGCGCGGAGCACAAGATAGAAAACACACACAGCGTCGCGCAGCTCTTCGTCCAGCTGCATAATAACAAGCGCAAAAGAGCGGGAAACCGACTGCAAAATGTCGTAGCAGAAGCGGAGGTCCTCGTCGTGTAACGCAAAATTCTTTGTTGTTTGGCGCGCCCACCACTTCACACGCATTATCGCATACAGGTCCCCAAAATATTCCAACATATTTTCCCAATCGTGTTTCTTTTACTTATTTTGTTTTTAGTTTATATACTTTTTTCCTTTTTAGATGCCTATATTTGTATTTATATGTGTTTATATATATTGCTATATTTGTTTCTTTTTTTTTTTTTTTATTTATACCTTTTTGCAATTTGTGTTGCCTCCAATTTACGCCTCAGTTTCGTCCAACAAACAATCTATAAATACCAAAATATATATGTCTTACTGCTGTTGGTTACCTCTGTGCGTGTTTCTATACAAAAAAAAAAAAAAAAATGTATATATATATATATATATGGACAAAAAAGATAGATATAATAATAATAAACCACAACATCATTGTATAAATACGTATACTTATACATACATATATATTAAAGTAATTCGGTAAAGCCATGCATATAATAAAATAAGATACACGCGCACAACAAAAAAAAAAAAAAAAAAAAAAAAAAAAAAAAAAAAAAAAAAAAAAAAAAAAAAAAAAAAAAAAAAAAAAAACAATAATAATAATAATAAATAGTAGCAACAACAACAAAATTAAAAAAAAAAAAGATAAACGCACTTTAATTCTTATATAATACTAATAAACACTATCGCAATACACACACAAAGATATCATTGTATGTATTTAAACATAAATACTTCTACTTTCCCCGCTGTGATATCAAAAATTCATTAACGCTGCCCACTCCCCTCTATCTCCCTATATATATATATATATATTCCTCCACCTTCAATTGTTACTAATATATATATATATATGTATATGTATATATATATTGAAAAACGCTTATTTACTGTTAAAAACCGCAGCACAAACACACAAATAAAAACAAAAATTAAAAAAAAAAAACAGAGAGAGTTCCTCAAGAATAAATAATAAAAAAAAAAACAACGGGATAAAAAGAGAAAAATATATATAAAAAAAAACAGACGTATCTATATGTACATATATATATATATATATATATATATACAAGAAAGAAACAACAACACAAAAAAAAAAAAAAAAAAAAAAAAAAAAAAAAAAAAAAAAAAAAAAAAAAAAAAAAAAAAAAAAAAAAAAAAAAAAATGCAAAAAATGCAAAAAATCCTTTTCACTTTTTTACACTTTTATTCCCTTTACCTTTGTTTTACCTTTTTTGTTGTTGTTGTGTGTGTTTTACGCTAAGTATTTCAACAAACAGACCTCCCCCCCCCCAAAAGTATATATATATATATATATTTTATGTCTACTTTACAAAGCTCACATGACTATTATTACTATCATTACTCTCATTTCACTTTGTTTCCACACACGCAAAAAATATAAAAATTAGCAAATCAACAATAATAGTAGTAACAAACACAGTAAAAATAAAGGTGTAACATCACCTTTTAAGATCTAAAATAAAGTTTTAGAATATATATATATATATATATATATATATATATAATGTCGTTTTCCTAGATTATTTTCCGTAAGATAATTTTTTTGTCTTTAGTTATTATTTTCTTCAGTGAGCGATACTGTAGTACTGATTCAAAAACTCTCGCAGTACATCCTTGATAATATTCCTATCACTGATCCGCTGCTGTGAGCCGTAAGTAGTGCAGCCCGTTTCGCCTCTCTTTACGTTGCCGCCCTCCTTTTCTGCCAGTAGAATCTTTTCATACATCACTTCACCAATATCCGTCACATCTTGAATAAACCGTTCAGCCACTCCTTCTTGCGTCTGCAGTAATGTCACAGAAAACTGAAGACCCGGCGGAAACTGGAGACAGTTAAGATCCCATCCCCGCTCACGCAGACGGTCACCAAGGACGTAAATGTCAATGTAATCGCTAGTGAATGCAAAAACCGTCAATATAGGATCACCAATAATGTTAATATAAGGCAGCTTACGAAGAGCTGTTGTTAGCTTTATTCGTGTCTCTACAATTTTGCGGCAATTGTTGACATAACCCTCTTCTCCCATGCGGATCATTGCCGCCCACGCACCGGCAATGACGTTCCCCGGCTTGGAGCCGCTTACGGCGGGCGAGCAGTAAACACCACCAGGCCAATCAGCCACACAAGAAAACTGATATGAACGCAATGCCTTTGAGCGATAAAGAATTGTAGAGGTCCCTTTTGGTGCGTAACCGTACTTGTGTGTGTCACAGCTGATTGATGTGACTCCATTAAGGCGAAAGTCCACAACAGGGGCGGAAAACCCGGCCTTCTCTAGAAAAGGGACACAAAAACCGCCAAGGCAGCAGTCGACATGAAGACCGATATTATGGCGATACGCCACATCCGCTAACTCAGCAATAGGATCAACAATACCATGAGGAAAAGTTGGTGCTGAGCCGACTATAGCAACTGTATTGTACGTGATGTACTTTTCCACTTCTGTTGCATCTAGTTTTTGTGTTACTGGATCCACTGGCACTTTTATCAAATTGATGCCAAAGTACTCAGAACCCTTGTCAAACGCAGGGTGTGCTGTAACGCCCGCAATGACAGAAGGTTTCTTTATTCCCCGTGTGGCGCGTCCCCAATCCCGATATGTTTTGAGTGCCATGATAATGCTCTCTGTGCCACCTGATGTAATGGTTCCACATGCGTCTGGAAGTAGATGACCGTTAAACATATGCACAACCATGGAGACAACCTCAGCCTCCATCTTTCGTGTTGCACCAAAAACATCGACATGCAGCGGGTTGCTCCACTGAAACACCTCCATGACGCGATTAATCAGCTTTGTGTGTGAATCACCACCGTGGTAAACAGTCCCACTCAGACCACCCCGCTGGTACGGTTTGTCAAGAAACTTGTGAAACTCTTCCACAAGTTGAATGACCTCTTCATCTGTTTTACCTTTTAAAAGCAACCTTTTTGCCTTAAATTCCCCAATTTTCGATGGCATTTTGAACGATTCACCTGCCTCTTTTACCTTTTTCTGAATAAAAGGCGAGACAAAAAAACGCACAACACGCCACTTTAGCAAATTAGACCGTTTAACAAGTTGCCCATCACTCAAGATGTCAAAAACAACCTTGGCCGCTGTAAAAGCAAAAAGAGAGATGTACACAACTTCTGATGGGCGTTTTCCTTGAAATGTTTCATCAATAAATTTTGATAGTGTCATAACAAATGCATCAACAAGCAAACAGTGATAATCAATAATAATAAACACTAAATAAAAAAAAAAAAAAAAAGCACACACAATATAATGATCAGTCAAAGAAACAAACAGACAGACCTACAAATAAATATACATATATATATATATAAACATACACACACACACATTAGATATATATATATATATATATATATAACTTGACTCTAAAAAAAAAATAAACAATCTATAAAAAAAACAAAAAAAAAAATCTTTTTTTTTTTAATATAATAAAACGTACTCACCAATAGCACAAAACCTTTGCTTCTAGTAATAAGGAATTCGGTGATAATAACAATAATAACCATTATTATTATTATCATTATCCCAGCACTCATTCACAACGTTTGTCGTTTTCCTCAGTCCAAAAGAGTCAAAGATTCATTAGGATAAAAAATAAAACACGCCGCTATGCGAGGGTGCAGCTCTGTGAGTATAACGCCAAGATTTTTGCCATTAACCTCAAGATACAAAGACCGATTCTCAACGTCATATGTCAGACGAAGCACATCGCCATTTCTACACACTGGAAGCCTTGAAACAAGTGGACTGCGAATCCCAATTTGGCCGTCAACCGTGCCCTTACTTGTTGGTCTCCAGTAGAACCCCTCCGGTACCGCAGGAGACTCCGTACTCTCAACGACGCCCACAAACGACTCCGCAATAGACTCCAGGCGCACCCGCCAAGAGACAAAACCGCCATCTTCAGGAAAAAGCTGCGAGACGTGCTCCATAAGCTCCCGGCTCCGCACACCAATCTGCGCAGGACCGCCAGCCCCACGCGCAACGCAGCGAAAAAAAATACCATCGCTCTTCACCGTTGCCTCCACCTCCGAGTCCACCGGGAATGTAAGACGCAGCGGAACCACCGGGAGTGGTGGTACTGCCTCAGCAATGTGCCTAGTTCCGTTCACGCCGTCGTCCTGTTGATGTGTCAAAACAGTTCCCCCAAGCCGCGGGCCACCGGCTCTCGTTTGCTGCACGGCATCCAAAGATTGTTTGTCCACGTTATGCATGAGTTGCAAGTCCAAATAAAGATCAAGCCCCGTAATCACCATATCACCAAGATCAGACAGCTTGAACCCTGTGCCCACAACAGAAGGCACATCCGTTTTGAGATAACTATGCAAAACAGTTCTGCTTTCTAACACCTCATAGTCTGAGCCATCTTGCTGCATGCGCTCAAAACGCAGCATCGCCTCATTAAGTGCATTGAACTTTTTTAAACAAAGCTTCCGTGACGATGTGAGCGAAGCGTCACCAGATTCCCTCAAAGTGGCAAGCAACCTGCGAAGCTCCACCTCACGCTGCATCAACTGCTGCTTAAAATGGTTAAAACGATCAGTGATAAGATTTTCAACACTATCATAGGAATTAAAGTATTGCGCCATCACGCGATTAAGCTCACTAGCCTGGCTCTCCAGTAAGGTTTTTGTCTGTGCGATTGCATTCATATCGCGCAACATCTTCTGCCGAACTTCAGATGCTGCACGTGAGATGCCCATGTTTTCGTGACTTTTGTGGGGCCCAACTTGAAGACAATAAGCACAGCACAGCTCGTCACACTGAACGCAGTAAAACTCAGCACGGTATTCCTCGTGGCCACGAATATTGCACTTTTTCTGCACACTTTTCAGTGCCTGCATGTCGACAATCTTTCCTACAATGTGATTACGTTTTGCAGCGCTCTTGTGTACAGCAATGTTGCACTCAATGCAATATACAAACATACACTCATTGCACTGCAAAACCGCTAGGGATTCTTCGCACCATTGGCAGACTGGTTTGCTAACCACGCCACTAGCAATCATTTTCACATGCGTGGCAAGAGCAGCATCAGCGTAATTACCCAAATTATGCTTGGAGACGCCAGCGTGCAAAAGGTTACATAGGGGACACACAAAGCCATTGCTATTTTGCGAGTCCAACTTCAGCCGCACACAATCGGCGCAGTAACTATGCTGACATTCAAACGTGAGTGGACGGTTAAGAACGTTAAAACACACCCCGCAAGTGATGCCACGTGGCTGCTCGACGAAGCCAACAACTTCGGCGACCATAAAAAAAAAAAAAAAAAAGCGGCAGCAAAAAGTCACAGTAGCGTAATGTGAAAACCACTGGTGATACCAGCCACACTATATATATATATATATTGCACTCGCAATTTTTCTACACCCACAAAAGCAAAAGAAAATGAAAAGTAAAAAACAAGTATACAGGCACTGCATCAGCAAAAACTAAGAAAACAAACGACAGCATTCAAAAAAAAAAAAAAAATAATAATAATAATAATAATAATAAAATAAAATAAAATAAAATAAATAAATACAAATGTTTTTTTTTTTTTTGATTTTGTTTTTTTCAGCTTGTGTGTAAATTTTATATTTCTGCATAAATCCTTTTGTCAGTTTCAAAACCTTTTTACGCCCATGCCAAAAATTTCTTTTCCTTGAGTGATGTAACAACCATCAATAAACAGGTAGAAAAACACCAACAAACATATGCATATAAATATATGTAAATAAATGTATATATATATATATATATATATATATATATGCATTGGCAAAAAACCAAACAAACCAAAACAAAATAAGAAAACACCATTCAGGAGTCAGTCTTTAAAACACGGCGCGAAAAAAACGCAAGAAAAAAACAATAATGATAATAATAATAATAATAATGATAATAAAAGACCTTCATCATTAGGTTTCTTTTTTCTATTTAAATTTATTAAAACACACAATCATACCCAGATAGATCCCAACGTATTAAAATTATGACGAGCACGCTGCAAGAATCCACGTGACACCTTCTTCAAGCCCTGCGCCAGACTTGGCGCTGCAGGCCTGAATGTGCCACTTGCGGTCCCGGAACTCCTGCAGTCGAAGAGCCTCCGCAATCGCTTGTGCGCTTTTTGCAGTCGCCAAGTCTTGCTTGTTCGCAAAGATCAGCACCGGCACGTTAGGAACCCCCTTTATTACATCTACAAACGATGCATATGATTCCTCAAGACGGCGGTAATCAGAGGAGTCTACAACGTACATGATGCAGTCTGTGTTATTGTAGTAGTCCTGCCAGTACTCCCGCAATGCCCGCTGCCCCCCGAGGTCGCACAACTTCGCCTGCTGCCCGCCGCGGTTCAGTGTTTTGATGTTAAACCCATGCGTTGGACCCTCAGGCGCAGAAATCGTATTGCTGCTCTTCCCTTCAGCCGGCGCATTGTCCTCGCTAAGTGCGTTTAGCAGTGTCGTCTTCCCAGCGTTGTCAAGCCCCAAAATCAGCACACGTGGCTCGTTGTCACGCTTCACTCGATTTCGGAGACCTCTTAGCATCCTCTAAACAAAAAAAATAAAAATAAAAAAAAAAGCTGCCGTGGTTTGCTTCGATCTTCAAATTACTATAGTCTCTTCCAAAAAGATCCTACCACCATATATATATATATATATATAGATATATAGATAGATAAATAGATAGATAGATACATAGATATATAATGCATCAAGGAACACACACACACAGACACAAAAAAAAAAAAAAAAAAAAAAACATATGTAAAAATAAAGGTACAAACACAAGCAAATAAATAAGTTATAAGTATATATGTATAACCAAACAAAACAACAAGATAAGTATACGCCTTGTGATAAATTCTGTTGTCCGTCTACGCCGACGTGCGGCAGAATGCACAAATGCCATTACTGAGACACAGGTGCAGTAGCCTTGTGCTCTGAATCACTTGCTCTTTTAGAGCAACAGTATCTGTAAGCCACTGTGCCAGTTCTGTAGAGCGGCTGTTTAAATCCGCGACTTCACGGTCAACTGCCGCTAGCTGACGTGCGTGGTGTGCGCGCGACTCCTCAAGTTCACGCTGTCCCAACTCCAGTTGCTCCTTCAGCTGAATAACAGTCCCGCTGTTATCGTCGCTACTCTCCATCGCCCGTGCAGACAAGTTCTCCTGCGCCGTGGCGGCAACAAACGCCCCGGCGCGCAGCGCGTGTGCTTTCACCGCCTCGTTTACGACTTGCACGAGACGCTCCTTCTCAGCGCTGAGTCCCGCCGCCTCAACGTCAAGATCCGCGATGCGCCGCTGCAGCGGGGCCGCCGCCTCGTCCTTCGCCCACAAGCGCTGCAACTCCTCGAGGTCCCGTGCGTGTCTGCGCCACGTGTTCGCAAGGGCCCCGGCCTTCTCCGCCTGCTTGCGCGCGTGCTCAATGAGCAGCGACTCCTCCACGCCACCCTGACGAACCGCGTCAACGCCGGCCGCGACCTGCAGCTGCAACTGCTGCTGCTCCGCAAGAAGGTGCTCAAGCTCTTTCTTCAACTCCGCCTCGCGCGACTCGTTCTGTGCGCTCAACTGCTGTAATCGCTGCTGCTCCTCAACAGCAAACGCAAGTCGTGTCTCAGCCTCCTTGCGCTTCATCATGACAACACGGCGGCGCGTCTCCACACCGTTAAGGTGATCCATCAAAGATGTTACTGAGGACTCCATTTAAAATCGGTCAAAATTTTTTGGTTTGCTTGCCGCTCACGTAACCTATATATTACACTTACAACAAAAACAGCAAGAACAAAATATAACTTTTCAGTACACATTTTTGTATGTAATGGGCAAAATAAGTAAATACAAATGTATACATCATTATATGTACAAATATCTTTTTTACCCACTCAAAAAAAAAAAAAAAAAAAAAAAAAAATTTTTTTGTGCACATTTTTTTATTTTTTTTTTGTAGGTAAGCTATACATCAAACAAGTACGCCAGTAAATAAACACACACACACACACACACACATACATACATATATTGATAATAATAACAATAATGATAAATATATTTTTTTTGTATTTTTTAACCTGCCCCAAAATCATGTTTTGTTTTTTTTAGACTCATAATGCGATAACGCCCCGAATTCCTCATGGAAAATGACCTCATGTTTCTCACATTCACAAGTTGCCCAAAACCCAAGAAATCCTTTTTTCTCTTTTTTGCATGCATCCAACAAACTCTTTTCTCTCAAAACACGCACATTAAATGCCACACCGTCACCGATTGCAACGCTCACCCCACCGGCTCCAGCGCCCTCCTCCTGGTCTGTCTCCTCCGCAGAGGCAGGACAGCCAGAGATCATCTTATACGATGTCCAGAGAGGCACATCGCACTGCTCCACGATGCGTGAAAGAAGAGACTCACAAATGCGGTGTGCCTCTTGCAAAGTGTTATCGGGCGATATCGCATTTGCCACAACCTCAAAACGTGATCCAAACAGCACACCACAAACAACAAACGACAAAAATTGACGTTTCAAACAACACTCATCCACCACCACCTCAACCACGTCAAATGAAAAAGGAATTCCCTTCGCCAGAATCGCAATAATCAGCGGGGTTTCCTGCAGTAGTTCCAAAAGGCACTCTGTAATAACACTTTTGGAGATAGTCACTTGCGCATGTGCGCCTGACGGAAAAAGCGAGTCCTCCTCAATGCAGACGTCATAAAATACGCCAAAAGAGACGCACATAACCCCTTCAATGCCTATCTCAAGCCTCGTCGGATAGGGATTTGATGCAAGAAGACAGCTATATCCATCCATACGGATCATAGACATGGCGTTTGCAGATGTGGAAATCTTTACTACTACAGTGTCGTCTGGAGACTTCCCATGCAACAGTATTCCACCAATTTGCATAGACGTAAACTTCGCAGTAATCAAAATACCAGTTAAAGAAATAACAGCCTCGGCGTCTCCCTGAAAACCCGCAAACTCCATTGCTCCGCGACCACTAAACTTAGTTTCCGGGTAAAAGCTTTCCAGAGTCAACGAAAGATAAATGGGAACAGTGGACAGCCATTCAATATCTTTACTTTGGGTGGAAAATCCCAAAATGTAGTTCCCAAGCCGTATTAACTTCGTCAATTGCAACGCTATTACCTGAAGTGAAATATACTCGTAGCTATTTTCTACAGAAGAGCTTATCAAACAACATTTGTAGTTACCACATAAAGACGTCACCAAAGAACCCTCCACTGTCAAGGCGGGTTTAAGAAAAGAGCGCGGTGTTGTACCAAGCAATGACACTTCAAAGGAAACATTCATGTTGGTAAGAAAAGCATCCTGAAAACAATGTGAAACAGAAAAATGCGCATTACGTGAGACTCCACAAACCTTTATTTTCCCTTCAATAGCATTAATACATCCCGCCAAACTAATAGGCATAGGGGGCTCATCACTGTTCAGCCTGTTAAAGAAACTTTCATGAGTGACAAACATTACCATTTGGGATCCTTTTTCAAGGTTGTAACTAATTAATATAGGGTTATTATTCTTTAAAAATCTAAGATTTTCTTCCAATACCAACTGAACTTCAAATTCTATGCTTCCAATAGTCAACCCTGGAATACCAAAGTCAATACCTTCTCCGGGTAGTGTAAAGCGGACAATAGCAACATCACTAGACATTGCTGGTGACGTGAAAACAACCTCTGTTTCATACTTTGCAAGAAACTCTTTAGAGTAAAGCATTTGTAGGCAGTCAAAAACCGGGCACACACAATTTTTAAGGGGCATTCGCTGAATAAAGTTTACTCCTGGATATAGTTTAAATGGGTGGCAAGCAGTAAATGGCTCCGCTCCCGGAATTAAAAGATTGTACCGAGATGTAAAGGTAATTTGATTGAGGGCAAACGCAATTACCATGGGTTTCCCTGAAAAACCCGCGTGGTAAAGCAAAGGAAGATTAGGAAAATGCTCTGCTGCTACCCAGTTGGTGTGCAAAATATTTACAACTACTAAGACAGTAGCAATATGCGGGCTTAATGGGGTAATTAAAGGACCAAACAAAAGATCCGTATTCTTCTGAATCTGCAGTGATAAACTCCACAAGACAACAAAAGACGCACGCACATTGTGAAAGCCGTAAAAACTCTCCACAAGAGTTCCATTTTGCTCAAAGGATGGGTAAAACCACCATGAAGTTGATGTTGATCGCTTAACATCACGGGAAAACAACATTGGATGGGATATTAACGCATTTAGGTCATCAATGTTAGAATTATAGTAAACTGCAGCCTTGTAAAGTAAATACATAATATCGTTATTTAACGGTCGCCCAATAGAAATAAATTTATTGTCGGGAGGATTTTTGTCTTTTGATGCTTCCTTAAAAATCCTACCAACAAGCTTTATAAATTCTTCTTTTAAATACGTAACGCGCTGTGCCAGACGACCGTGAAGCTCAATATCGTCTGATTCACGCAACCCACTCACAACACTTTTCGCCTGATCATAGCCTTCACGAGATGTTTCGCAAAATTCCTCTTCGTAATTACACGCAGCCGTTTGCCATGTGTTGTGTACAGATTGACTAAGCAAAACACCTTGTCCTTGTAATGCTGGAACGGCAATCACACCTCTTTCTACAAGCCAAGCAACCTTATATAAAACAAAACTCCTGGCTTTGGAAATCCCTTTAAACCGCAGGCGCCAGTACTGTGCAGAAGTGGCGTTATTCCACGAAAGTGCATTGCCAAAATTTGAAACGCACTGCTCTGCAATGGGCACATAATTTATTCCATTGTCACTAATCTCGACCACCACCGTTAAGGGCTTTTTTTCCACAATAGTATTCTTTACTACTGCATCCTCTTTAGTACTCCTTAAAAATGAAACAGAAGCTCCATACGACCTCAAAGGTTCAAAGCGGTTTTGTGCGGTCCTGGAAATTGAAAGTCCTCTCGAACGTTGTAATGGGTCTGTAAGTGTAAATGACGACAACTCTGGATCAGCAGCAATGTAAATGTTAGCCTTAAAATATACGTAATTAAAAAACGGTGTTCTTTGTTTATCAAAAACCCACAAAACAAAAGCGGTAGTCACGCCTTCAATAGGGCGGAGTACCACAGTGCTTGTGACGTTATCCATTAAGCGTTTAGCATCTTGTTCTTCCAAAAACCCACTTGTTATCACCTGAACGTTATGGTCGTCGATAGCCTTAGCTTCAATCATCGCCTTCTGTGTAAAGCTGTACCACTTAACACACACACCACCATTCTCTTCCTGATCACATTGTGCTGAAATATTGGCAGTATGATTGCTGTTACCATCAATTGCATCATTAAAAAGTACAGGGCGCATACGCCAATTAGAAGAAACACCTCTTGGTGTCCATCCTTGACGAACAGTCTGTAGTTGTATAATGTCATTATTTTCCACAATAGCAACCTCCTCCCATGCTGAGCCGTCAATTGAGAGCTTCTCAACGACATATTTCGACTTTGGAGGCAACACGGCTTCCACAGCAACAACTTCCTTGGGATCGTCACCAAGATTTAACTCAAGTCCAGTTAAATTTCCTACAACAAGTGTGTTCTTTGGCACCAGTTCGTGATATAGCGATGGTCCAGATATCTCAAAGCATATTGCATTTAGTGCAAGAAACGACTGCCCTATATGTTGCACAACACGAAGACGCCAAAACCGAAAATAATCCCCGCATTGCCATGCAACTTGCGCAGCGTTTCCACGTAATAAAAATTTCGTATTAAGCGGCTGCCATTGAACAGCATTGGAACTGCACTCCACAACAAACTCAGTAGAGCCGCTTTGTTGCCCACTACCCAACAGACGCACCCCAACAACATGAGCTCCAGCTTTCTTTGTGTCAAGAATCACAGCGGACCCCACACAAACTGAGAGCATTACTGGTGGCACTTTGTAATCAGCAGAAACACTTTTCTCCCACATTACAGATTGATCCCAGCCATCACCAATTGGTGAAGAGTTTTCTAAAAACAGAGATGGCCCGGTGTACTCAAAAAAGCAAAAATTCTCAAACAAGGCGTTAAAATCAAATGTTCGCAGTTCAATACGCCAATATCGTCTAGAAGCTCGAGGTCTCCATGCGACCTTCAAATGCCTAAAACGACAACGCCACGTACCGCATGTTTCCCACTGTTCCCCATTGTTGCTGCACAAAACGGTCCATACAGAGTTATGTCGTGTTCCTGTAGATTGACACGAAAACCCCATAAGCTCAGGCAAATTTGTTTCTCCGTAATCAAGAGTAATATGATGCGGTGGTGGAGGTGTATTGTCATCCCTAGAATCTGTCAGGTCCTCAAATGCCACGTTTGCTTTTTCATCAACAAACAAAGCAGACATGGGCCCGTTTAATGTACCTGATAATGAAATCCTTTCTGCCAACTGGCGACATGGAATTGATGGCAACGTGAAAAACACTATACTCATGTAAAGAGGAGGCTTGTTGTGCTTCACCTCAACCTTCCCTGATGAATCAGTTAGTAAACGCCATAGACGATGGGAAGAATTCTTTAAACTTAGCAAGCTCCACATTGTCAGACTAACTGCAGAGGATTGCGTGTGACATCCCGCAGTACACCAGTTTATACCATCATCGCTGTATTCAATAAGCCACTGGTCATCAGATGACTCAGAACTGTGCATTTGCATGCCCGTCAAAAGCGGTTGCTCTTCCTTAAAATCAATCTCTATAACAGTTTCATGGCGTCGGTCTCCCCATTTCAAATACCATGTAATAGAGCTAAAAAAATCAAAATGACGCACATGCAGTGGTCCAACTTTTTCCAAGATCGTATTGTCTGCCACTGTCTGAGCAGCTACACGCTCTCCAGAGAAGACGTAGAAACGCCTGGGTGCGCTTGGAAAAGATGTGGCACAAAGAATCTGTTCGCCATCAAACTCAGGATGATATAAATATAGGCAGTCTTTAAGCCACATTGGACCTTCCACAAGTTTCATTGCGTTAATATTCCAACGCAGCACTTGTAATCTTCTTATAAGAAAAAACTCACCGGCTTTATCCCATATTTGAACAATATCATCAACCTCTTCCAGTTTCCATGGTAATCCCTTAAAAAATAAATCAGGCGTCCTATCATCAATACTCTCTTCATAGCATCCAGTGGAAATATTCCACAATATAATCTCATTATCATGTAAAAGTGCGACAATGTGCTGCTTTAGTCTATTAGGATAAAACACCGCATTAAAACCCATTAAAAATGGATGAGGCAAGTTAGAAAAGGCAGGATGGGCGGCAAGTGAAATGGCACGGTGAGTCAACACGCTCTTACTCTCACAGTCAAACTCTACAAAGTTGCTGCCGCAAAAAAACAAACAAGACATCTTATCGTTAAAGAAAATCGGCAAAATACAGTGTTTTGGCAACCAACCGCCAGCCAGAGGTGAGGCAAAAACATACTCAGAGACAAAAGGTTTTAGCAACTCTTCCGGTGAGCAGAAAACGCGTGGAGCGGTGATTTTCACTTCGGCTGAAGCAAGTGGCACATAAGAAATGGCTGGAGAAAGTGGAATGGAACGTGGAATACGCGTGGCCTCATACCACAAGGTTCGCACAATACCAGTGGAAACAGGCAAACGAGTTAGAAATGTTATGCGCCAAAAACGTGCTGAGTGTGCCTCTCCCCAGCAAACGGCAGTAACAAACGGAGTCGCAACAAAATGAGTGTGTCTGATGTACATTATACCATCACCACTACTTTCAACAACAACCTCAATTGGTGCAACCTCAAATATCCTAGTGTCAATACAGGACGTATCCAGCACAAGAACAAGCACAGAAAAGGCAACCTGGCACGCAGAGCCATGATCAATTTCAATCACCTGTGGAGGTTCACCAAGCATACTTTCTTCAGTTTGAAAAAACACAACTTCGTCGCGCAAAAGTGGCATCAAAGAACAGGAAGCGTCACGTCGCTTGATAAACAATAAAGCATCTGGATCCCCCATTTTTTTCGAGAATGTACTGGTAATTGTACTAAAAGAACGCATACACCCATTAAACGCATTGTTCACAACAACACCTGATCGTTTGCATTCCGCGTAAAGAACCTCCTTGCAGACAGTTTGCAATGCGGCGGTGGTCATTTGCCGAAAAACCAATGGAAGCCTAGAAAGGGAAGAGACAGGTAACGTCAGAAGTTCATCTGCAGTTCCTTTTAACATGGGGTCAAAAAAACTGTAAACAATCGCAACATTACCATCTCGGCCAATAAGCATTACTGACATTTTATCTTTCTGTAGGTCACCCTCAACGTTTACATTTTCTTCTCCTTTATCTTTTCTTTTTTTTTCCTCCAAAGACTGCAGCATTGTTGTCATTGGACCATTAGGGAACAGCTTAGAGAGAGAAGAGTTGAATGTTGGTACATCCGCTTCGCATGTTTCCAACATATCAACACGTCGTACCCTACCAAGAGGTCTTTGATTGACAATATCAAAAACAGCGTACTTGAGCTGCGAGAAGAAGAAAATACATGAAGTGTTAGGAACAGGAATTGCGGCGTCGATTCCACAAAGGAAATCATTTGGAAGCGCCTCAAACTGCTTGTGAAGTCGCAACTTGAATGGTCCTCCGGTGCAAACCTGTTGGTAGGTGTCCCACTGAAACCACTGTTCACCAGAAAAAAAATATGCAACTCGTGGATTCACAGGAGAGTTTAATGCACAATCAAAACCACTAGAAAAAGGGAAATTATTTCCAAAATCGCTCTTAAATATGGGAGTCAGTGGAACAACAATCGCCTGATTGGCAAGAGTTAAACAACATACATAGTTCTTAATAAAAAACAATGCGTAATCTCCCAACTGACCATCTGCATTACATAAACGTACAGAATGCCAAGAATGCCCAACGAGTTCCATCGGAATTGAGGCGGCTTTTCCAGGCATCAACGACCTTGTTTCAATTGCTGTAGTGTCGTTTAACGCCATAGCAGTTTTAATAAGTGAACTGCCAACTCCCAAACCAATATTATTATTGCCCTGAAGTTCCTTTAGCCTCTCGACACTTTCCCTTTCAGCTGCCCAATGCTGCTCCAGTTTTGCAAAAAATGTGTCTCGTGTTTCTTTGCAACTTTTTTTCTCCATCTTCTTGACAAACCGCCGCAACGTTCCTTTTTTTGCAAAGCGTACCGCTGGACGTTCTGGCGCTTTTGCTGCAGTCTTTTTTGCTGCAACCAACAATACCCACTGATCTTGCACCTGTCTTCGTCTGACATCGTCACGTTCAAGAGACTCTGCGGCCTCCCGAATAAATACAGAAAGCGGTGGTTGTTTAGAAAATCGTTGCAAAAGGCAATAGATCCAACTTGTTGCCAAAGGCCCTAGGACCTCATAAATGTAAAAAAGCAGGATTGAGCGAGAAGGGTCAGTAAAACTGTAACGCCGTATTTTCTTTAAAATCTCCATTTGATTTTCAGAAGCATTACGATTGCAACTGTTAAGCAAGTCAAACATCGACAAAGGAATATTAGAAATTTCTTTACAAATATCCCTTGTACACTCCATAAGATTTCGCTTTTCCCAATTAAGTGCCTCATATAGACAATAAAAAACTTTCTGTAGTAATGGAAATTGCTCAACCAACGACACCGCCTCATTTGGCAACACCTGCGCAGCGTAAAGAGTCTTTCCCTGACCTTTCAATAAGTCATACACAGTGGAATCTACAAAAATAAACGCATCACCAGAAGCGTGTAGATTAATTATTCCACGCGGGAAGTAAAAGAAACCATGATTTCCAAAAGATGGACCAAAATTGCCCTGGCAAATAGCATATATGGTATTGTCAATGACGGTCTGACCAACAATTTTAAACGTAGTCAAAAAACTTCGTTTCAGAGAAGATTCATTCGGGACCACGCCATTTGGTAGCGTAAGCCAATCAAATGAAAAGTGAATGGCAATTAGAACAGCACGGCGTTGTTTTCGAAAAGCCCAGAGAGCGGCTTGTATGTTGTCAAAAAGATTTCCGTGCGGTCCATCTATAACATATAAACCTTCACGCTTTCGCGAAAAGGCTACACGCATAACAGCGTCCATGTTAACATGCTTTCCCCATTTGTCCAAAGACACATACATTCGTCGTGGCAGTCTTTGCTTTCGCCGATCAAAAGGTGCCATATTTACCGGCAAACAGCCAACAATTTGCACAGCCTCGCATGCGTTGCGCAGCTCCATTCCCAGTGCCTCTGGGGGAAGTTTTGCAAAATATCTACCAAACGCAAAAATCATATAAGGATCTATTGTCACGCCATCAATATCCGACATTGCGCTCGCAACCGTCAAGGCACAAGAAGTATCTTCTTCCTCTAATTCATCAACATGTGCTGCGGAGAAATCAATAATGGCAAATTCCTCGTAAGGCAAATACTTCAGTGAAACATTAAGAGACGACACGCGCGGATGGCTTGATATTGTGCGTGACTGTAAAACACCACCATAGCCATAAAGACCATAGCGCACAAGATGTATTATACAATCCTTAGAACAAGAGCGCATTTCAGTATAGAGCAACATCAACTTTGCCACACGAAGTAGCACTGATGGTCTAAGCAAAAAACCACCCCGAAGCTCCTCAAAAATCTGTCGCATAGCTACAAGTGCTGAATTTTCAACACACATGGCGTGTGCACCACATATAGTACACTCTTCCAGCACGGCGTCACATTCCTTATAAGTACTACTCCTATCATCATCATCATCGTCGTCGTCATTATCATCATTATATTTTCTGTCTACACCTTTTTTGGAATAATAAACATCAGTATCTTTGCCGTTTTCTGTGTCTGATACAGCATACACAGCTGCATTACACCCACCCGCAGTTGCTGCACTGACCACATCATTCACCTCTTTTTTGGCCTTTGCTTTTAAAATCTTCAGTGTGTCTACCACACATCGCCGCAGTACAGAATTCCTTGGATACACAGCCACGTCGTTGAAATACCACTCAGATACAACCGCACGCATTGCAATAACAATATCGTTTGTAAGCTGCATCTGGCACTTGCCTGAGCAAAGAAACAGCACACCATCAGAGACTTCACAACAGGCCAAAAGACAACGAAACATCACCTGCAGAGCTACACCCGTTACGGCAGGCTGTAAAGTGTTCAGCGCAACGTCAAATGACAAAAGCAGACGACTTTCAATTTTCTGATCCTGAGCGTACACAATTGGAGTGCCACACAACAAGCAACGCGAGGCAATCACTGTGGCATTGTCGTTAGAAATGCACTGTTTTTGAATATAGAAATACTTTGGCGTGCCTTTATCAATCAAGATTTCTGTCAGACGTTGGTTCTGTACTGCTAAGGCAAGGAGTTTGCGAGCACTAGCAACCGTCAACGTCACACCACGAAGATCAATTTTACGAAGGGTGTCATGCGATACAAAAGTCTGGTAAATTAAACCAACATCATCAGTAGTAATTTTACAGTTACGCATTGACAGCTCCACAACTGGAAGCCTCTGTAGTGTAGAAAGAATTGGAACAATTCCACGCCCGCCCATGTAACCATTATCAAAGTTAAACACTGTTACACCGCCAATCAACTGCTTGAGGAACGTGTTGTTTGTGTTTACACCCGCGTTCTGACACTCCACACGGTAAAAAGACTCTGCAGCCTGAAAGGTCAAATGAATAAGACCACCCTCCTTATCGCTGCCCGCGTCCACAGCCAAATCTGGCAAAGGTAATTCAGTGTTTGCATGGGCATCTTCTACACACGCCATCGCTATCCCTTTCCCTCTATAAAGCAAATATATGAATATATTTACTTTTCGCTAACTTTACCCGCTACACAATAGTCTTAAAAAATAAGAATAAATAATAAATAATGTAACAGGCATCTTTCACTTTCGCCACCACCACCACAAAAACAACAACACACAAAATAAACGTTTTGTACAAAAATGCGCGTATATCTTTTCAAACAAACACGTGGTTGTCCATTAAACATCACCCACCTTTAAGTAAAAATTATACTCTTATCCATACATGCATATATATATATATATATATAACGTGACACAATCACACATTCAATATTACCAGTTGACCTGCCTTTTATCAAATACTACTCACTTCAAACACGCGCATAAACTCCCAGTTTTATTAAACCCCAATTCCTCCTCCCCCTTGTTTTAGCTCTTTACGATTTCTATCGTTCTATCAATCGTAAACAGCAAACCAACAAAAATCACACAAAACAACATCCACGTATCACCCCAATCCTCACAAAGGAAACACGGCACACAGCGGTAGCCCTATTCATCGTTGTTTTTGCCTGAGCCACCAACCAAACAGGCGGCGGTGCCTCTTTGCGGTGGCCCCGTGACGTCCGCAAAGGGCCACGTGTGCCGCGCGAGATACGCCGTCGTCATACTCTCCAGCAGCGCCGACAGCACCGACGCAACCACCTCGCCGGCGCTCTCCGGAACCATCACGGAAAACGTCGCGAGATGTGCCCGCAGAAGAACTTGCAGCGGCAGCATCGCGAGCACACGCCCCGTGCGACACCCTGCGATACCGAGCAGACGACGGCGGCAGCAGAGTTTCAACAGCGTAAGAGCAACAGACGGGATCTGCCAAACAAAAAAATCAAGATTCCAGTTGTCGTCCGATGCAAAGGCGCACAGCGCGTACGATGCATAGTTGCCTGGTAAAAAAAAATCCAACATGCATAGTACGTCAGACCAGGCTGTCATTGTGTAGTCCAAAATAAAGCGTGGCGTTGTTACGGCGGCAAGGTAGCGCACAGGACAAATAACAGTGGAAACTGCAATCTCCACCCCCTGGGACACCACATATGCCAGTGACTGCTGTTCCAGTGTTGCAGAAGTATTCTTTCTGCAAAGTACATATCTCCTAAAGATGGCACGACCACCGTAGTACACCAAAAAGTAGAGACAAAGTCGCACCATCGACCCAAAAGCAAGTCGAGCAGTCTCCACGCGCAAATTGATAATTGGCAGATGTTCCATCACATTTAGCCAATTAATAATACCCTTAAAACTGTAATTTTAATATAATTATAATATTGCTATATTACTCGATTTGCAGTGTTTGGAGTCTTGTGCCAATTTCCCTGGCAAACACCAAATTGCAAGAGAATAATACCAATAACACCAATAAACAATAATAATAGGACAATGGTTATTCTTACAACCACTCACATTTTCGATATATACTTAATGTATTCAAGACTATTATTCACGCCGTTTTTTTTTCTTTCCCCCTACCCCCTTCATTTGTCTTTTTTTTTTTTTTGTTAGTTTTTCTCAACGTAAATAAGTACTGTGCACACATGCGCTCTTTTTGCTTTGCTTATTATCAAAAACCAATAAATAAATAAATAAATATATATATATATATATATATATATTTATTTATTTATTTATTGCTGTTGTTATCGTTGTTCTTCTCCTGTGGTTGTGACGTCCGGCAATCATCAGCCTACACTAAACGGTGGAACCTTTGAGCAAGGAAGCTTAATAGTCGGCGAAACAAGCAAGAAAGGTTTTGGAAAAGTTCCCGCAGCTGGAGAAAGAAAAGAAAAAAACTCTTTCCCAATTTCTAGCAAAACAATAAAACCAGCAACGTTAGCTTCATCCACAGACTCCAGAGAATCTGCCCATGAGACGGCCACCAAGCTAAGTGGTGCCACATCTTGCCACGAAAGTGACTTCAGCGTCAATACATCAACAAATTGCACGTCTTTTACAAAAGCAACCCCGCGATACGGTGACAATGGCGTTCGTAGTGTGCCTCGAAAATAAGCTATTAACTGCCTCGTACGCAATTCACTATAGTTTGATGGCCCGCAAGCAAACATTTGCGGTTGCTTCGGGTAGCTCAAAAGTGTTATGCTGTGGCCGATTGCCGCTTTTCGCAGATCATCTGCAAGATCATTGTTAGACCCACATAAAACCACATGAGTAATTGAAAACACCAAAAGTAAATCAAGAAGAATATCACGTCCAAGGCCAGTTGTCCACCCCATTGTGTTAACAATAACACCACCTAATGCATATTGTGGCTTCGCCAAAAAAACTGACCCAATTGCTTGCGCGGTAAATGCACAAAGATCTAGGTAGCGTTTGCGCAACGATTTTGTGATGGTTTCGTCCCCCAAAAAAAACGCCAAAGGCATCATTCTATTGAACCCTTCATCTACTGGTATGTAATTTTCAAGAAAAACTGTAGCAATACTTCCCGGGCAAGTAACTCCCTGCTGGCCCACATCAGCGTCTACAAGAGCAACACCATATTTTTGATCTGAGACAGCCAAATTAGCAAGAGTACAACAGAGGCTGCTTTTGCCTGTGCCTTTATCACCAACGACAAGAACACGGGGTCCCTGTTGGCCTTCGTCGTGTGGGACATTTGTCTTTATTGATGCCTCAACACGCGCAAGACTCAACATGGCATGAATATCATCGGCAGAAGAGTTCAGCAAGCAGACGGCGGCGGTAAATTCCCCCTCTACATGAACACGGCACACCAAATTACACACTACCGGCACACCACAAAATGAAAAGTTGTAGCGTACATTTCGCTTCAAAGGTGCACCAAAGACTGTTGCGGCACCGTCTAACAGAACAATACATCCAGAACCAATAAAATGAATATTTAGCTCACTGCGCTCTAACTCATAACACACACGATTAACGCCATGTTCCATATCTTTTTATTATACACTACCCTTTTAAATATGCTAAAGACTCAAAAAAAAAAAAAAAAAAAAAAATTAAAAGGAAAAAACACATCATTAAGCACTTGTACTTTTATTTTTATACCAGTCTTATTCTCTAACATCCAAAAACAAAAAAACCATAACCAAAAGTTAAACTGTGCTATGAAAGCAGCTTTAAATTCCCGGTAATAGGATTCAGAACGTCTGAAGGAGCGGGGCCAATGGCCACAACCACCACCTCCTCCCCATCCACCATAACTCTTCCAGTCCCACTGTCAGCCGAAAAGAGGGGCAAATTTGGAGAGCAGTGCCACGGCAACCCACCGGCGTCCGCCTTTGCGATGATCTGCCAAAGCGTCTCATCACAAGGGCACCTAAGCGTAATTTTGGCACAACCCACACGTCGCCACCATGAATACCACACCTTCCACTCCACACGTTTAGCGTCACTCCAGAGCTTTTCAACTAGACCCATGGCGGCCTCCGCGGCAATAGTAACATTATTCTGCGCAGACACTTTTTTCTTACTATGCAAAAATACCAGAACCATTTTTAGCCCAAGATCTTCTATACACTCAACGTCACTGGCGTCATCCAAGTCCCTGTCCACCACATCATTCTCTTCTTCTTCTTCTTCTTCGCTAATCCACTCTTCTTCTTCATCCTCATCTGCACAAGCGACTGCCCGTCTCTGCTGCGGCAATGGCACCTCAGCAACCCCCCTCATTTTTGTTTTTTTAACCTGTTCCAAATGTTTCTTTTCTAAACAAGAAGAAAAATTCTTTTGAACGGCATCATTTTTTAAACACTTAAAAATTAAAAACAACAGCTTAGTCGCAATAACAACCAAAAAGCCCCCCAAAAAACCAAACCTCACACTACGTCTGACAGCCTCAACAGCATTGTTATCGAACATTGTTAGCCACACGCCTGTGTACATAAACTTCTTCCCACCTAAATTCAACAACAACAACAACTAAAAAACAACACAAACAATTTTTGAGTTGTTATTAATAAACCACTACTAGTACTTAAAATAAATAAATTAAATATATATATGGTAACTGACAACAACAACAACAACAACAAAAAAAAAAAAAAAAAAACAATTGAGATGCAAACTTCAAAATACTACTGTTTAAAAAGATGAATAAAAAAAAAAATTTGTTTTTTAGACACTTACTAATAACTTTAATTTATTTATTAAAAAAATGCACGCGTAGAAATACGTACATAGTAATAATTACACACCAAACAAGCTGTCCATTAATATACATATACATATCAACATATATATATATATATATATACACATATATACATTCTTTATTGATTTCCCTTATTTTTTATTTTTTTTTTTGTTTTTATTAAAAGTTCTCAAAATGCTAGCAGCGGCAACAGTAATTGCAACGCGCCTTTATGATATTAATTTATGCTTCATTGACAAGTTGAACCCTGCCCCCTGAAACATGTGCAAAACCACCAGCACAATTTAAACGGTTGGGAGAAAAGCGAGCTGCGGTCGCGCCACACAACTGATATGAAACTGGAGATATTGGCTGGTGCGATTTACGCAATGTTCGTTGAACAGCAGCGTTATTCACGCTGTTTAGGGTACCGTTTCCAACAATCTGATTACGAGGCAACTGTGATAGTCCATATTGCCGTGACTGTGAGCCAGCCTTGCTTTTGCCTGCAGTTTTAAAAACAGAACGCCTGTTTGGTTTTCCTGACGACAGTTGTCTCAGACCAGAAGTAGGAGAAGACTTTTCTGTTCTATTTAAAAAGGATGTAGCCCCCAAAGTCAAAGATTTTCGGTCATTTTTCAAGTTACGATTAGAACCGTTTTCCCGTGTAGATAAAGTATTCCTCAAATCAGACAAAACCTTTTTCCTCGGAGTTAACAAGGCGCCAGAACAAGTTGTATCCACCATGTTGCCCTTTACATCAAGCTGTGGTGTCAATGTATTTCTGTTGCTCATCCTGGTCATGGCCGTAGAGTGCAATGAACTAGCCCTGTGTCGCAAATTCCGCCGCAATTTCCTTGCAGAAGAAGAACTTGTGGACGTTGTAACCACACCATTATCTACACGAGAGTCGGAATGCAGAGGCAATTCTACGACTTCATATAGGTTCCTACTTTTAGAACTCACCTCGCCTCGCCAACAGAGATCTGCAGATGATGTGTTTCCAAAACGAGATGTGTTGCGTTTTGCTAATGTCACTGCTAACCGCATTAACATTGAAAGAAGTGCGTCTCGTTGTTTGCACCTGGCCCCATGTTCCTCTTTGCGATCAGAAACGCTTTGGTTTATTCCAACGTCTAACGCAGCTGTAAGGCTTGTTAACACGGCATCTTTATGGGCACCAAACAACTGGGAGGCCTGCTCCGTTATCAAAGTGATACTGTTCAAATAACCATCGAACTGGAGTTTTTCCACAAACCTCACGCGCCTTCGTGGACTGTCCGCTTGAGGAATTACACCACCATTGGGGGGTTGAGTAGCGAGAGCGTCAACAGATTCCTTTCTTTGATTGATATAGTTTTTAATCATCTGTTGCTCTTCACGCAGTTTGTGTTTATGTAACGCTATTCTGTCTAATAACCCGACAGTATCATCATCCTTTGCTGTCTTCACTTTTTGTAGAGTTGGTTCTGAAGGCAACAGCAACGTTCGAAAACTGTCTGTTGCAAACTGAGTGGCAGCAGCTTTGCCCTCCTCATTAGCTGTGCCAAGATGATATGTTGATAATGCCTTGCAAACGCGCCTAACACCCGTCATAAGACCCATCCTAATATTTTCAACGGTTTCATTAATACGCATTTCTACAACACTCTTGTCCAATATTATCCCGCCAGAGTCAGACAAGACATTCAATTTTGAAAAAGCCAAGTGCAAAAGCCACTCCAAGTCACGAACAACACTACCTGGCGTTGTGGGCTCAATCTTATCCCCGAGCAAAAGCCAGTCACCAATCACCCAGCGAGAGGGGCTTTTCAGTTCGACGGCCCCAGAGCGAACAGTCAACTGCCGCAACAACGCACCGGGGCCCAAGTTGCCGTGGGGCGGCAACCGCATACTCTCAAGACCATAGGCCTCCACACATCTGAGAATGTCATCAAAATCGGTTTTTTCTAAAATCTTGCAGCCAGAGCGTATCACATCTCCCAATGAAAGACCAGCAAACGCCGAAACAGAAACAACGTATAGTTGTTTACTAGAGGCCATTCGGTGCATGTATGCATCGATTGGCAAAGAAACAGATGACAACAAATCATTTTGGCGTGAGGCTGCAATCAGCATGTCTAGTCGCTTTTGGTGTATTTGCAACGCTGTGTCGTTATCAGCTTTTAACTCTTGCAGACTCAAAGGAATGCAGCGGACCTCGTACATACTCCCTGTAATTTTGTCCTGGGCGCTGTATCGAGGTCCATTCCCACTCCCTTCTGCATCACTCACACATCGGCGCAACGTCAGCATTGGAAATATATCCTTACTTTTGCGCAGGTGCAAGAGTAAAAGGGATGAAAACGACATGCGTCACAACGCCGCCAAGCTAACGTCTAACAACAAAATAATTTCGTACTACCAATCAACACACATAAACATCCCAACAAACAATAACAACAACCAAAAATAAATAAATAAACAATGCATGCAAAACACACGACAACAACAACAACATATATATATATATATATATATATATATATTAATATAAATATACAATTACTATCCACCAGAAATTACGTAAAAGTGTTCCCTGGGAGGAGACAGTGCTTTGTAATGTTTCTCCGGCGTTGGTGGCACAACCGGATCTGTTTCCTTTTTGTGTTGGCACGCAGCAAGAAAGACAATAGCGGCAGCGGCAACTGAGGTTTCAAGACCATCACGGTTTTCCTCGTACATCCTCATGAGTTCCTCCCGCTGCTGCTCAACAGACGTGTAAAAACTAGCACGGTTGCGCCTATGTTTGCCCCACGCACAAGAGCGTTGATAAACAAAGTAGAGGGTAACAAATGCCAACACCAGACAAAAGCGCAAAACCATCGGATTTTTTGAAGGAAGATCGGCACTATCATTCAAGCGATCTACAGCGCGCTGAAATGCTGTCTTTGCATTTTCTTCCCTTTCTTTTTCAAGTGAAAGACGACGCAATTCTGCAAACATCTCAGCCTGCGCCACATGTGAGGCATATCGTGGTCTACTTGCGCGCACCAGCGGCCGGTCCAGCTGCATCCAGCTGCCATCATCACGGTTCTGGTACATGTACTTTCCCTCAGGTGTCACACGCTCCGTCTCCGGATCAAGCGCACTCATCTTTGCGGCCTCCTCGTCCGACAAACCATCCCAAGTTCCGGCTTTCTCCTTCGGCCCTTGCGCGGTCTCCTTCAAAAAGGGGCTTGGGGAACAAGCCACACCAGGGCGCGTCCTCGCCGTAGCCGACCTAACACGCAAGCGATCATAACCGCCTTCCTTTATCAACAGATTATACGCCTTGTTAACTTGCTCCATTTTTTCCCCGTCCCCCGAACCACCATCGGGGTGGTGCAACCTCGCAAGTTCACGATAGCGCGTTTTAATCTCAGACTTTGTCGCGCCACGCCCGAGTCCAAGAACAGCAAAAGGATCCTTAGCCAACCGCATAAATGAAAAACGCATTACAGTTAACTGGACCGTTCAACAGTAAAAAATAATAAAAAACCAGAACCAAAACAAAAAAAACAAACAAATGCACTTGCAAACGATGCCCTACAAAAAAAAAAAAAACACTAGAAACCACAACAAATAGGTATTATAAGTGGCGACACTACCTAAAAAAAAAAAAAATAAAATAAATAAAAATATAAATAAATATGTATAAATGCATAGGTATATACATATATATACGTTTAACGCAAAAAATAAGAAAACTCTAACCATCAAAAAAAAAAAAAAAATACAAAGCTCAATAAGTGTTCTTACACAGTAAATTAAAAAAAAACAATCCTTTAATTTTTTTCATTAAGCATTAAACATTAATTTAAAAAAATGAATAATAATAATAATAATATACGGCACCCAATGCTGCCTTATTTTTTCTGTTTTTATTAATCTTCTTAATAAAGACAACACTAAAAATTTAATAATTTTCGTCCTTTAACATATTATTATACTACTAACAACCCCAAAACAAGGCTAAAAAAGACATTTCAAAAAAAAAAAAAGTAGTAAATATAAATTTGTATATATATATATATATATATATATATACATTAACTATTTTTTTTAAAGCCAGGTTATTTGAAAGACATCTTGAAACACAACTACAAGCATAAAAAAAAATTTACCTATCGTCTTTCAACAACATTTTCAAAACAAAATTTGGCGCCACAAACATCCAAAATAATAATAAAAAAGGAGAGGTATAAAAACATCCACACAACTGCTTTTAAGAGGCCTGTCCTTTTTGTTGATCTTGCTGGTTCTCCTGAGAGCTTCCGCTGTTGTTTGCCGCAGCAGACTGCTGATACTCTGTGCTGTTGCATTGCAACAACACCTCCCGCAGCTTCTCCGTCGCGGAGGTTAGCTCTTCCACTGTCGTCTGCTCGTTGCCAATTGCCGTGCGGAGCTCCCCAACCAGCGCGCGCACCTTCTCCTTTTCAGCGTCGCTCACGTGCGTCCAGTTTGACAGACCGCTCTCCGCTCTACCAACTTCAGCTTCGGCGTTGTTGCGCGCCTCGACCTTCATCAGCTTTTTCTTGTCCTCCTCAGCGTAAGTCTCCGACTCGCGGATCATCCTCTCGATCTGCTCCTTGCTCAGGCCGCCGTTCGCCGTGATTGTGATGTTCTGCTTCTTGCAAGTCGCCTTGTCCATCGCCGTCACGTGGCAGATGCCGTTGGCATCAATGTCAAACGTCACCTCAATCTGCGGCACACCACGCGGTGCAGGCGGGATGCCCACCAGGTCGAACTGGCCCAGCAGCTTGTTGTCGGCGGCCATCTCGCGCTCGCCCTGGAAGACCTTGATGCCCACCTGTGTCTGGTTGTCCGCGGCGGTGGAAAAGACCTGGCACTTCTTGGTCGGAATCGTCGTGTTCTTTGGGATCATGCGGGTGAAGACGCCGCCGAGCGTCTCGATGCCAAGCGACAGCGGGGTCACGTCAAGCAATACGAGGCCCTTCACATCACCACGCAGAACACCTGCAAGAAGCGCGGCGCCAAGCGCCACAACTTCGTCAGGGTTCACCCCGCGGGATGGCTCGCGGCCAAAGAAGTTCTTCACCGTCTCGACAACCTTCGGCATGCGGGTCATACCGCCAACAAGCACAACGTCGGTGATTTCACTTAGCTCCACGCCAGCATCCTTTACACACTGCTTGCACGGTCCAATGGTCCGCTTCACCAGAGCATCGACTAGGCCCTCAAAGCAGCTGCGGGTAATGGTCTGGGTCACGTGCAGTGCGCCGTTTGCGTTTGCCGAGATAAAAGGAAGGTTAATCTGCGTCTCCATGGTTGTCGACAGCTCGCACTTCGCCTTTTCGGCGGCCTCGTGGATGCGCTGCAGCGCCATGGCATCCTTCTCCAGGTCAACGTTATTGCTCTTCTTGAAGTCCGAGATGATGTGGGAAGACAAGCAATTGTCAAAGTCCTCGCCGCCAAGGTGCGTGTCACCGTTCGTCGCCTTCACCTCAAACACGCCACCAGAGATATCAAGAATGGAAACATCAAACGTGCCACCGCCAAGGTCGTACACGGCGATTGTGCGATCGGTCTGCTTGTCAAGACCATAGGCAAGCGCCGCCGCCGTGGGCTCGTTTACCACGCGCACAACGTTAAGGCCGGCGATCGAACCGGCGTCCTTCGTCGCCTGGCGCTGCGAGTCGTTAAAGTAGGCAGGGCACGTCACCACCGCGTTCTTCACCCCGCGCCCAAGAAAGCTCTCCGCCGACTCCTTCATTTTTCCCAGCACAAACGCACCAATCTGAGAGGGGGAGAACGTCTTGCCATCCCGGCCCTGCAGCCACGCGTCACCATTACTGCCGCGCACAACCTTGTACGGCAGCTTCTTTATGTCATTCTGGACAGCTGTGTCAGCAAAGGTGCGGCCGATCAGACGCTTCACACCATAAAATGTGTAGTGCGGGTTGGTGATCGCCTGCCGCTTCGCGGTGCTACCGACCAACATCTCCTTCTCTGTGAAGGCCACAACAGACGGCGTCGTGCGGCTTCCCTCGCTGTTCTCGATCACACGGGGACTGTCACCACTCATCACAGCAACACAGCTGTTCGTGGTGCCCAGGTCAATGCCAATAATATCACCCTTGACGTCCGACGGTTTTTCCGACGACCCCTCCGACATCCAGCGGGCCCGCGGCACAGCCGCAAAGCACGCAGACTTGCACACACGACGAGCGAACATCTTAAACAATTTATCTGCTTGTTCTTACCTGATGTCTTTTTTTTCTCCTTAGCTTTTTCTCCCTTAGTTTTCTTGGCGTAACTTGAGGCCGTACAATGTGTGTGTATGTGTGTGTGTGTAGGGTGGCAAAAAAAAAAAAAAGAAAAATAATAAATAAAAAAAATAAAGATAAAAATAAAAATAAAGAAGATGGTGGTGCAGCAAGAAAACACAGTTTCTGCTGTCTGTTGTATGTGTGTCTGTGGAACGGGTAGGGTATCAGCTGCAATCAAAGAAACAACAACAACAACAACCAAAAACCCTCACCATCCCCTGCATCACATTAAGCATCAAACAAAGGATGAAACCAATTGATATAAGTTATGCTTCTATAACACTAATATAATTTCTTACAAATATAAATCACAAAATGCAGCCACAGAGACGCAAGTTGTAGTATATATAAACAGATATCTGTATATGCAGGAAAGAAAAAACTTATAAAATTTTTGCATCTAGTAGTAAAATCTACAATGTCTTTGTAAAAAATGCAAAATGGTTGCTTAGGTGTTAAACGGCAAAAAACATGTGACAGCACAAGTCTATATGTGCAAGCATGTCCACCACTCAGATACGTCTAAATGTGTAAACAATGTTTTAAGCAGAATATTTAATAATAAACAGCACCAGGGCAAATATACAGCTATTCTAACAAATCTCATATGCCGTAGTAAGTTGTCCAATAAAGTAGTCACAAAGACAACGCCACAACGTGGGACACAGAACTATCAGATGACGTTAGCGCGCCCCACAGCGTATCCTTCTGGAGTGTTACTGCTGGCACCATCCACGTAGATAGCACAGCCGTGCGGTCGTCGATAGCGTGCTGCGGCAGAAGAGAACGACCATCCCAGTACATAGTCGGGCCAGGATTGTCACCAGAGTCGATAAGCGCGAGCTTGGCGGAGACGTCGCCAGCGGCTATTCGAAGATTTGACAAAGCGACGCAGCGAATCGGTGCACGTACCTTGCCCGTACCAAATGCCTCTTCACGCACCTTGTTCATCAGGCATCTCATGATAAACACGCGGCCACCTACCGTGCCCGCCACCAGCGCTCCTGAAGCCTGAGATACGGCAACACTAGTGATTTGGTCCGGAACAGAAAGAATAGTGACTGGGTCGCACCCACAACGTGCATCATACAACAAAACTTTTCCATCATAATTTGCCACAGCATAACAATTTTTGGTGACTGCCGCAGTTCCAACAACTCGTGGTTTTAAGATGTTTAGGCTCATCCGCACCGCAGCGCGCTCCACGTCTATTATCTGCACAGCACCTGGTAGTCCACTCAACAAGAGTGACGGTTCATGCGGTACCTCCTTCAACGACAACACTGGTGCCTCGTCGGGGAATGTGTAGCATCTCTCAACTAAAAGCGACCGCCGCGAGACAACGACAATACTACCTACTGACGAACCAACTGCTATATATGAATCTGAAAACAAAAAACATGAAGATATGACTGGGTCACCTCCAATAATGTGATGTGGAAAAGTCTCAACATTTGCTGCCTGCCGTGTAGAAACGTTAACGTCGTTGGTCATGTTGATAATGTGAGTTCCATTCATTATGGTGCTTACCAGATACGCACCAGTGGCCTCACTGTGCGTTGCAGAAGAGATACGACCTTGTACCTCAAAGCGAGAAACGACGGGGCCATGCTCCATATTACACTGCAGTTTCACACAGTTTCTATTTTTTATTTATTTATTTTTCCCTTTTTCCCTTTTTCCCTTTTTTTTTTTTTTTTTTTTGTGTGCCTGTGTCCCCCCAACCTTCCCCTTATGTCTTTTTTAACTAGCTATTCTCCCTTAAACTAAGCAGGCCACACAAACAAATAAAACCACGCAAAAATATCCCCATCAAAGTACTGAAATATACGTGTACATTACGACAGACACTGTCACTCAAATGTTTTTAGGTTACTGTTTTGTTCTTTCTTTCCTTTTTTCCTTTTTTCCTTTTTTCCTTCTTTTTTTTTTTTTTTACTTTATAAAACATTTAGCACCTACAAACTATCATTTTCCCACCACGCAAGATTAATGAAAAACAACAACAAAAAAAAGAACAATATATGAATATATATATATATATATATATACTCAGTCAAAACTCTGGCAGTCATTTTTTAAAAAAACTAAACGGATACACAATGAGACCGACGCCCGCACCAATTGCAACAGCTGCTGGAATGTGGATAGGCGCATACGCAAGAAAACACTTTGTATTAAGTCGAATAAATTCCCTTCTGCGCATCTTCCACGTTCGCTCGTTAAATACTGCCCACATCCCCGGATAAAAAAGATGGGAAGCAATGAGACAAGAGATAGCGGGCAGCTGCGCAGTGACAGGCCCAAGACAAGGCATAAAGCCGTTTTTTACCCTCTCGTTCTTGATATATGGCTCAACAAAAAAAAAGTAAGCTAGCCAACTAGCAATAAAGTTAACATAAAAAAAATCACTCATCATGCGAGGTATAATAGACATGCTTGTGTTCTGCGTCTGCGATAGTTTTAGCAAGGGAGAGGAAGGGATAGAAACGCAGAAAGGAATGGCAAAGAAAAGAGCACATAGGGTTGTGCGCAAAAGAAGTTTAAATGCAGAATGTGAAGCAACGGCATTTGTGTCATGTTTCCCTGAAGGCAAATTTTTCAAAAGCAATTCAACAGATGACATTAACGCAACAAAACCCGACCCACAAGACAGATATATGTCTTTCTTTCTCACCCACCACCCACCGCCAACTTTTTATTCCGTCCTTTCTATTTACCCAAAGCTTTGAGGTTGCACATTGCAAAATGTAAATAACAAAAAAAATAACAAATAATAGTAACAATAAACAAGGCTTAAAACAAAAATTACTAAAAACAAATATTGCATAAAAGTAAATAATCACAACTAATAAAATAAATAATAAAATAAATAAATAATAGAATCGACTTAATACCGGTAGCAGCAATATATACGCATGCATATATATATATATATTATCAGTATGCAATGGTTTTATAAAAAGCAACACAAAGAAACAAGCAATAATAATAATAATAACGATCAAGACGAAAACTCCGCCTTTTTAAGAACACGGCACCAGTGAACAGCCCTGGTAGCATAATCCTGTATGCTTCCTGTATCAAGCCTAACTGGCGAAGCGTAAATAAGCCTACTTATTTCTTCAGTCAACATCTCCACCTGATGAATGTGAAACTGAAATGTAATATGTTTAAGCTCAGTAAAATAAAAAGCAACATATCCATGCATAAGTGTTAGACGACACTCAATTAACACGCGCTGTGCGTCCAAAAGAACTGCTAACACCTTCTCCAACTTTTTTTTATCAAAATACCCAGTGAGTGTTTGTAAATAGTCCGAATCCTCCTCAAGCAATTTTTTTTCTAGAGACAGACTTTTTCTGTGAACACTCCAACGTTCATAAATATTAAAAAATAATTTACTTATTTCACCTTTCTCAACATTAATCTTTTTACACATATAATACTGTGAGTTGTGATCAGACCATGGACCAAGACATACCCAACAGTAGTCGTGCTTGCAACTGGCACACCTCATATGGTTGCACCCCTCGTTTTTCTCCACACGAATTGAACAATTAGGACAGGCCTTTGTTGTCTTTTCAATAAGTGCGAGCGAGAGCTCGTTTTCCTGCAACAGCTTATTCCAACCCTTCAACATTTCACACTTAGCCGGGTCATGTGGTGCCTGAAGGCAGTTAAAACAAAACTCCAACCCACACTTACGGCAACGCACATCAGGCCCGGACTCTTGCAGCGTGCTGACGCATAAAACTCCTTCACATGATGTCTCATTAGGACACCAGCGCATGTGGGCGTGGCCACTGATATAATTGTTTAAAACATTTCGCTTCACTCGTTCAAACTCCTCTGGTGGAAGCAACATTTCAAAAACGCTCAAGCCTACAATGCTACGACACGAACGTATTGGACAACGCTTGTCGATCAGGTCATGACCATGCTTGACAGCAGAAAGAAGATTTGACGTCAGGCAGTCAACACACAAAAAATGTCCACATTTTGCAAGAGCCACAGACCGTCCTGCCGGAATATTATCGCCGCATATTGGACACACCATCGTTTTATCGCTCCAGAGAACTACAGAGTTGCGACATTCTCCAATGCTGTCCGTAATTCCCAACTCATTGTTGATTATTTGCCTCTCATTAAGGTACATTTCAAGCGTGGTGTCATCCATATTCCAGCCATAGCAACGGAGAACCAGTAAGCACTCCTCCAGTGAAAGAGCCAAAATTTCATTCAATTTTTCAGCATCCTTTTGCAGTTTTTCCAAAACCTCGCTTGCTGTCAACGTGATGGCAATTTCAGGACCAGAAGACTGACTCTTCCTCAAGTTTTGCTTCAAATGAGTAACTGTCATTTCGCCAATTTCATTATCATCGTAGTAATCATTATTGCACGCCACAAAGTGGTCCCCATCGTCATAAACCTCATCAGTGTCAGACATTTAAAAGAAGATATATATATATATTTATGTATAAGCACAAAAAGCTAATAAAATACTTAAGCAACGAAGTAGAAAAACTTTATATGACGTCTGTTTTGTGTGACAATTTGAAAATGTTTGTCAAAATTAAAAACTGCAAAAACGGTTTTTCGAGCGTAAATATATATATATATATATATATATAACTCTTTTTATTGAGCCTCACTTTTTTTATTTATTTCTTTGCAAAAAAAGATTCTTTAAAATAAATAAACAACACATAAAGAAAACAAAAAAATAAGAATAAAAATAAGCAAATAATACACATAAATAACAAATAGCGGCAGTATAAGAAATTCCTACTTCTTTTACCAGCGTATTTAATCTTACATAATGTTTCTTAGTTCACTGTTTCCAGCTAAACCTATTATCAAATTATCAGTTTTTACTACACATTATCAACTCAAATACACACACACACACATACAAATAAAAAAAAAAAAAAGGGGGGGGGAAAGGAGGGAGGGAGGCACAACAACAGCGAATACAGTTGCTTATCAAATAGACAACTTCCTGCCCGTTGACCAACGTTTGTACCACTCCACATCTTTTTGACTGATGCGGGGTTTTACCTTCTGCAAGGAAGCATCAACATCCTCACGGGTAATGTAGGAGGCATCTGCATCACTCGTCACACGCAAAAAAGCCGCCTCCTTTATGACCGCAACGACTTCAGCCCCGCTGTACCCTTCCGTTTTGCTGGCGACATAGTCAGCCTCAAGATTAGGAGCCACAGGAATGCGGGCAAAGTGGATGCGCGCAATCGCCCTGCGCTCTGAAAAATCCGGCAAGCCGACGTACACCTTACGGTCTATCCGCCCGGGCCGCAGCACAGCCGTGTCAATGTTATCAGGGCGATTTGTTGCCGCCACAAGTACAAGTGCCTCAGACTTCTCGTTGAGAGCAGAAGGGAGGCCGTCTAGCTCTGTAAGAAACTGCGAAATTACACGATCAGACACCCCGCCTCGTCCACGGTGTCCGCACATGCCGTCAAGCTCGTCAATAAAAACAACACACGGCGCCACCGCACGCGCACGCACAAAAATATCTCGCACTGCCTTTTCACTATCACCCACCCACTTTGAAAATACCTCCGGTCCCTTCACAGAAATAAAATTCATCTTGGATTCGTGAGCAAGCGCTTTGGCTAACATTGTCTTGCTGCAGCCTGGTGGGCCATAAAGAAGAACACCTTTTGGTGGCGCAAGCTTGAACTTGCGAAACACCCACTGCTGCTTGCCAAGACACCACGCAACGCAATCCTGCAATGTCTTTTTCGCTGCCTCACTCCCACCAATGTCGCCCCACGTCACCTGCGACACAGAAACTTCAAAGTGCCTCAATGCAGACGGCCGCACGAGCCTTCTTGCGGTCAAAATAGAGGCGTCAGAAAGAGTCGCACCTTTTCCTGTCATCTTATAATTCTCAACCAACGCAACATCGACAAGCCTGGCAAGGTCACGCTGTGTAAACCCATTAGTCTCTTGCGCAAGAGACAAAATCGTCTCATCGGAAACACTCCCCAATAGGTCACGTTCCTCTAGACATGTACTTAAACAGGCACGCCGCTCCTCTGCTGACCCCGGCGTAAGCAGCGTCACGCGCTTGTCAAAACGCCCAGGTGCCAATAGAGAATGCTCTACCGCATTGACAGAAGAGGCGGACGCAAGAACACGGACATCAATCTGTTGCCGCAAAATATCATCAATTTCCTCAGCAAACGCCGCAGATATCAATGCCATTGCCCAAAGAGACCCTGCCCCACAGTCGGCCGTCGCTCCACAAATAAGGTGAATATCGTCAATAATCAGAGTTGACGGAGCAGATAATTTTGCACGCGCAAAGGCCTCACGTAACACTATTGATGTAGATACATCACTAAACTCGCCTTGCGGGAGTTTCTCAACCAAAACAATTTCCACATGGCGCGAATGAATCACCGCATCATCTCTGCCCTCTTTTTGGAGAAAACGAGTTTTGCCAGTGCCGGCCTCACCAACCACTAAAACATGCTGCGCTACAGCATTTTTTTCCAACGCATCCAGAGTGGTCTTAGAATAAGTTTTGTCACCGTAGGTTTCACAAGCACCGTCCCGGATCACCGTACCATCCATAAATAGGCCAAAAATAACATGTTGTTGTTGTATTTGCTGTTTGGTTTTCTCATCAATTCCTTCATTCAAACCATAGCGAACACATTTCACCACTTCAACGCAAAAAGAATGTGTTGCTACACGCACAGTCGCTCGCATTCCCTTGTACACAAGACGTCGCTGATACTGACGCCGGAATGCAGCGCGAACTGTGGTCAACGGCACCGATGCTGTTTGCGCCGCAGCTATCCCAGATGCCTGTTCAGAAGTAATATCCACAACCAAAAAATCCAAAGGTTGAACTGCCGATAAATCCATCATTGCAGACACAGTAACTTGCTTATCAACAAGAGCTGCCACAACATCATCAGCCAAGACAACGCACTGCGAGTGACATGAAGAAGAAAGAAACACCTCAACAAAAACCTCAAAGCTATGCGAAGAAACACGTAAAAGTGCACCACTTACAACACCAAGAGACTTCAGAGCCACTGGGGAAAGCCGAGCCTCGTTTGAGGGCAAAGAGTTGTCCGGGCTTGCCTTCAAAAGCAACTCCACAGGCGTTTTTTCCGCATGCGCGGCAAACATCCCGCATGAAACAGTATGCAAAGTGCCACCCGCTTCAACAGCAAAACCCCCACCGCAACCCCGCGCACCCAAAACAGCATCGGTGGTTGATGTTTTTATAAAGCCCGTTCCATCAGCATTTGGCCGAATAGGCGGCTTTTTACGCAATTTTTTGGGAGCCATTACTTATGTTTGTAATATATATATATATATATATACAAGTATATGTGTTTGTGGTGGACGTGTGTCTGAAAAAAAAAAAAAAAAAATATATATATATATATACACACACATAAGCGCAACAACAACAAAAAAATAATTATAATTATTATTATTATTCAAAAATAAAAATAATACCAGAAAAATGCACAAAAAACAGGCAACGTTAGTTCATGACACCAATGATTATAAATTAAAAACTTAACACTTATTTGATAAAAATTATGATATAAGCTTCCTCCCTTGCGCTTATTCTACAAATAGCCTTTTAATAGGTTATTAATATATATATATAAAAAGAAGTCATTTACCTCATACACCTAAAAAAAAAAAAAGAAAGTGTAAAAAAAATTCTCAAATAAAAACCTTATCTCAACAAATACCACCATATTATTGCTACCTTTTTTTTGTTATTACTGTTTTTTTTTTTTTTTTGTCTGGGTGTGTGTGTTGTTGTTTGTTTTGTCGTTACTTGCGCCAAAAAAAAAAAAAAGCAATTATATATATATATATGTATATATATATATATTCTAGTTGAGATACGACAAATACAACCACTCCTCCTGCCTTAAAAAAAAAAAATAACGTAAAAGATAACAACTCGACATCCCCCCATTACCTCCCCTAAGTAATAAATATTAATACTATTAAGAACAAGCACATTTTGTCGTTCTTTAAACACAAATTTAAAAATTAACGAATCATGCATATCTCTGCGACTCTTTTAAAAAACAAAAAACTGTGATAAATCTGCCGACGAGCCAAACACATACACACACAAAAATACCAAAATATATATATATATATATATATATATATATTCAATTACGGAAAACGCCAATAAAACGACTTGCATACATATACATATATCTAGATATACATATAGATACAGCTTTATGCAACAAATCACTGTTATGAAAAATTATATATATACGTAGATGTATATTTTTTTAGCAGTACCAACAAAACCAACAAACAGCATTAAACAATCGTTCCCAATTGCTTCAGTTAAAATTTTTATTTTTTGTGTACGTTACTTTAATTATTCTTATCGTTGCTGTCGGCACTGCCCTTCGCCCCAGTACTATCGCTGGAAGTGCCCTGAGAGCTTCCGCTGTTGTTTGCCGCAGCAGACTGCTGATACTCTGTGCTGTTGCATTGCAACAACACCTCCCGCAGCTTCTCCGTCGCGGAGGTTAGCTCTTCCACTGTCGTCTGCTCGTTGCCAATTGCCGTGCGGAGCTCCCCAACCAGCGCGCGCACCTTCTCCTTTTCAGCGTCGCTCACGTGCGTCCAGTTTGACAGACCGCTCTCCGCTCTACCAACTTCAGCTTCGGCGTTGTTGCGCGCCTCGACCTTCATCAGCTTTTTCTTGTCCTCCTCAGCGTAAGTCTCCGACTCGCGGATCATCCTCTCGATCTGCTCCTTGCTCAGGCCGCCGTTCGCCGTGATTGTGATGTTCTGCTTCTTGCAAGTCGCCTTGTCCATCGCCGTCACGTGGCAGATGCCGTTGGCATCAATGTCAAACGTCACCTCAATCTGCGGCACACCACGCGGTGCAGGCGGGATGCCCACCAGGTCGAACTGGCCCAGCAGCTTGTTGTCGGCGGCCATCTCGCGCTCGCCCTGGAAGACCTTGATGCCCACCTGTGTCTGGTTGTCCGCGGCGGTGGAAAAGACCTGGCACTTCTTGGTCGGAATCGTCGTGTTCTTTGGGATCATGCGGGTGAAGACGCCGCCGAGCGTCTCGATGCCAAGCGACAGCGGGGTCACGTCAAGCAATACGAGGCCCTTCACATCACCACGCAGAACACCTGCAAGAAGCGCGGCGCCAAGCGCCACAACTTCGTCAGGGTTCACCCCGCGGGATGGCTCGCGGCCAAAGAAGTTCTTCACCGTCTCGACAACCTTCGGCATGCGGGTCATACCGCCAACAAGCACAACGTCGGTGATTTCACTTAGCTCCACGCCAGCATCCTTTACACACTGCTTGCACGGTCCAATGGTCCGCTTCACCAGAGCATCGACTAGGCCCTCAAAGCAGCTGCGGGTAATGGTCTGGGTCACGTGCAGTGCGCCGTTTGCGTTTGCCGAGATAAAAGGAAGGTTAATCTGCGTCTCCATGGTTGTCGACAGCTCGCACTTCGCCTTTTCGGCGGCCTCGTGGATGCGCTGCAGCGCCATGGCATCCTTCTCCAGGTCAACGTTATTGCTCTTCTTGAAGTCCGAGATGATGTGGGAAGACAAGCAATTGTCAAAGTCCTCGCCGCCAAGGTGCGTGTCACCGTTCGTCGCCTTCACCTCAAACACGCCACCAGAGATATCAAGAATGGAAACATCAAACGTGCCACCGCCAAGGTCGTACACGGCGATTGTGCGATCGGTCTGCTTGTCAAGACCATAGGCAAGCGCCGCCGCCGTGGGCTCGTTTACCACGCGCACAACGTTAAGGCCGGCGATCGAACCGGCGTCCTTCGTCGCCTGGCGCTGCGAGTCGTTAAAGTAGGCAGGGCACGTCACCACCGCGTTCTTCACCCCGCGCCCAAGAAAGCTCTCCGCCGACTCCTTCATTTTTCCCAGCACAAACGCACCAATCTGAGAGGGGGAGAACGTCTTGCCATCCCGGCCCTGCAGCCACGCGTCACCATTACTGCCGCGCACAACCTTGTACGGCAGCTTCTTTATGTCATTCTGGACAGCTGTGTCAGCAAAGGTGCGGCCGATCAGACGCTTCACACCATAAAATGTGTAGTGCGGGTTGGTGATCGCCTGCCGCTTCGCGGTGCTACCGACCAACATCTCCTTCTCTGTGAAGGCCACAACAGACGGCGTCGTGCGGCTTCCCTCGCTGTTCTCGATCACACGGGGACTGTCACCACTCATCACAGCAACACAGCTGTTCGTGGTGCCCAGGTCAATGCCAATAATATCACCCTTGACGTCCGACGGTTTTTCCGACGACCCCTCCGACATCCAGCGGGCCCGCGGCACAGCCGCAAAGCACGCAGACTTGCACACACGACGAGCGAACATCTTAAACAATTTATCTGCTTGTTCTTACCTGATGTCTTTTTTTTCTCCTTAGCTTTTTCTCCCTTAGTTTTCTTGGCGTAACTTGAGGCCGTACAATGTGTGTGTATGTGTGTGTGTGTAGGGTGGCAAAAAAAAAAAAAATAAATAAATAAAAAACATTATAAAACAAATAACAATGCAATGTTTACAGTTATACATAAATAATTATAAATACATTATCTAAATGTATGTTGTTTTAAAAATCAAAAAAAAAAAAAAAAAAAAAAAAAACCTAATTATATACATGTGTTAACAAATATGCGTGTATATATTTCGACGTTTTTTTTTTTTTTTTTTTTTTTGTGTGTGTGTGCGTGTGTGTTACATGAACGAAGTCGCAAGCATAAATTCAACAAAAGTGATATACATACTATTAAACAACATAGAAACAAACAAACAGGAGTTTATCCGTCTAAGATAGCATTTAGTTTAAGAAAGATTGAGCCGTGCGGCGTATTAGTGGGGCGGCAGCCAAAATGTGTATCACATCACTAAGAAGTGTTGTTTGCTCCTTGATTTCTGCATTATTCAACGCAGATTTCTCTGTTATTTCTTTAATAACTACTTTTGGTGTTAGCGGCTCTGCTTCAATAATTGCGCGTCCTACGTCATCAAGCAAAATCACTAACTCCTCATTTTCCGAATCGGTGTAGAATGCATATGAAGAAAGTTTTTCCAGCAAATGTATGTAAAATTTCATATTTGATGCGCACTCTTGGTCCAAAAGTGTCAACATAAACTTTCCACCTGTGGAGCAAAGTGTTTCAACATCGTGCGTGCTATCAGTGCCCAGCGTTTGCTTAATACATGCAATCTCATCTGAGGTCTTTAGTTTCATCACTGGGATCAGACAATCGTTAATAGCTGTTCGAGAAATTCGAGCCTTTCGTTGAGCCTCCCCAATGCCTTTCAGTTCAAGTCGCACATTTTCCAAAACTAATATTACATCACATGCGATACGTGCAGGAAAAACACCAGACAACATGCCATCCAAAAGTAGTAATGAAGGACGGCAGCCTTCTTTGTCCTTCGCAATCTCAGCAAGATTAATCGCGAGATGCTCTGGACGAGAAAATTGCTTAAGAGATTCCTTTCGCTGTATCTGCTCCTTTAAAAAGTCACTGTATAGTTTTGGGATATCAAGGTTACGCAAAAGAACGTCAGGATGCGGCCGTAGCACATCGCGAAAAAAATCGTGCACAAGAAGCAGTATTTCTACAGACTCTAATTTGATGCGAGGAATAATACCACACGCCCGGAGATGCAAAGGCACATGAGATTCCATTCCCTGGCCAATAAGCGGAAGGGTCGGCAGTTTCATCGGCGATAAAACCATTGTTCGTCGCTGAAGCTCCTGCGTAAGCGAGTTAATACGCTCAACAAGATATTCCACCTGCAGTCTAGTTTCAACAAAACCTGGAACGGTGGACGTTATTGCCTCATCCCCGTCAACCGGCAGTGCGATGGTAGGGCTTGTGAGCTCCTTTAGGTCCGGAAGGGTCGAGTGGATTTTGCCCCAGTCAGGGCGGGGTGTGAGAACTCTCGTACTTTGTCCCCCAAGACTCGCGCGGAGGTCGGCGTTTTCCTCTTGAGCTGCCTTTAACTTTCGCCCAATAACGTCAACTTGCGTGCCACGAACAGCAGCTGAGCGGCGATATTGTCGTGCCAAATTTTGTGCAGCCTGCAGTTCTGTTGTTAAGCACTCTCTAATCAACTCATGATCATGAATTGAAACAAAGCTTTTATACTTTTGTTTATGTTCCTCAAGTTGCTTTTGTGCCTCACCTGCCATTTTTTTAAAATCAGTAAGTGTGTCCAGTTGTGTAGTAAGTGATGCCAGTTGATTCTCAAGTTCTTTAGCTCTTCTATCGCTTTCTCGCAGGGCATTAATAAGAACAAGAAGTTTCTCCAGGTCGCTTTTGGATGCCTTTTCAAGCTCATGTATTCGCTGATTTGCCTCTTTTAACATTTTCTTTTCGTTTTGTAAATGCATTCTCAAACTTAACGAAGGGCGAACGGCCGACAAAGCAGAGTTTGCAGCAGGTTTAGTTTCTAAATCCGTCTCTATTTCTTCAACAAAAGCATTGCGAGACTCATCTAGTTCTCTATTTAATTCATGAATAGTTTTCTTCAACTCTTCCACTTCAAAAACATGTCTCTTTTCTTCAAGTCGTTGTCGAGATTCCTCCATTATAACGTCTGTAAGCATTTTTGCCTGCTCCTGAATAACACCATCATATGCCGACAAAATATCGTTGAGAATTTTGCCATACGCTGGAAAAGCATCAATAAAAACAAAAAGAGCTTCGCGAAATGGATGAAGTCGTTCTTGCGCAGTAGGTGGCACTGCATTTTCTGATGCGGCACTAACTTCACGACGAATGTAATGTTCTAAAGCAGTGACAAGGGGAGGAAACACCTCAGTTGGCATAGTACGATACAACACAGAGTTCGTTGTGCCTGAAAACGTTTGAGTAGCTTTTCTTGAAAAGTTACTGGTGTTTTCTAAAAATTTTGCTGGTTTGCCACATTGCGAATTTTGCATAGTCGAAGAAAAAAGCTGCTCTTTTTCATCATCACTCTTAAATCGTGTCGTTAGTGCGTGTAACTTGGGATAACTAAAAGATTTTTTTTTTATCATTGTTGTCTTTGCAAATTTTCCTTCTCTTTTTAAGGAAAATTTGCTTCCATCCTTCATTTTTTCCTTTTTTCTTGCCATCAAATCTTGATGCGCCGACAGCTCTTTTTCTTTATTGCCCAACGACAGATGTGTTGGTGGCGACAAAGGCTCAGGGTGCTTAAGTGTCGCCAACACACTCTGCTCGCAATCACCGGAGACGATTGGATTGTACGTGAGCCGCGGAAAGTGTTTGTCCCCCAGCACAACTGACGGAATAGAGGTGGATGTAATGTGTTGCATCCTCCTAAAAGGTAGCGCGCTTCTGGGGGAACCTACACGTTCTGTAGGCATTTTTTTTTTTTTTCTTACTAACCAACTCAACACACCACTCCCTTCTTTTCCTGTTTAATCTTTCTTTGTTTATGGACTACCACAATTGGTCAAAAAAAAAAAAAAAAATGTAAATTAAATGAGTAGTACCAACACAACCAACAACAAAAGTATATCTACATACAATTTTTATGCATATACACAATATATGTATTTACATACTTTATACACCCATTTAAAATAAAATTCAGGCCTAAAAATAAAACTTATACTTATTCAATACATAAATATATATATATATATATATATCAATAAATATATTTTTTTCTTCCATATGATTACAAAAAAAGCTTTTTTTTTTTTTAATTTTTTACCTAAAGTAGTTTAAAAAATTTCAAGGTTTTTTTTTCTTCTTGTTGTTATTTTATTTTGTTACCCTTTTTTTTTTTTTTTTTTTT